>SKCR01011787.1:0-45779 GCA_019454045.1 Zanthoxylum bungeanum | reverse complement strand
CCCTTCCTTTGCCAACTTCCAACCACCATTCACAGCCCTAAATTACCCTAAAATAAACCTTATTTCCAGCCCCTGAAGTGCCGCAAAAAGCAGCCCCAAAGCAGCCCTAGAGTAGCGCAAAACAGCACCTGAAAACGGCTTCACTGCACCAGTGAACTGCTGTGTTTTAGCCGCTGTTCTGGCCAGGTTCCTTGCGTCCTTAGCCCATCAAAATAGCCTAAAACCATCTAGAAACCATCCCAAAATCCCCAAAAAGTTTCCCTAAAAAATCTTTACAAACGCACCTCCCTAAGCCACCAAAATCACCCAAAACAGTCCACTAAACGCCCGAAACAGCGACCTGAAACGCAGCGACCAAACGGCGGTGAAACGAAGGTAAAACAGCAGCCCAAGCATCAAAACAACAAGGGAAAACAGTGAGCAAACAATTTGGAAAGGTTTCGGATCATTCGCCCTTCCAACGGACTTGGAACACGCTTCCAAAGATCGACAAAAGAGGTTAGACCTGAGGGTACCTTTTACCTATCTTCTTTGTTCTTTATTTTATTTTACTTTGATATATAATTGCATGAGAGTCGTTTGAGGCATGATTTGATTGTTGGATGGGCGGGACATGTGTTCCCTTTTGTGGTATGTAGGATGGAAACCCGGACGTAAATTCCGTAGCCGAATCCGAATGGACGGTAATGCGGTTTGTACTCGGGATACAACGCCACGTACCACTTAAGAGACATATGTTTGTCCCATCCAAATTTGTGTTTGAGCATGTTGTAGTTTATAGGATGTTTATTTATTATTTTAATCATGGTTTATTTTAATTTCGTTATTTAATTTTGAAGCATGATTGTGTTATTTAGACATGTTATTTCATTATTCTTTATATAATATCTAGTTTAGTTTATGTTCATGTTTGAGCAATTATTTATTTTGTTGGTTGATGGCTTAATGTGTTCAATATGGTATTGCGTGTTTATTGTCTAAAGACTTACTTTCAAGCTTGCAAACTTAGATTAGGACTTAGTTAGCGAATGCATATTAGATCTAAGTGACCTTTGAACATGATTATTGGATAGATGCGGTTGATTTAGTGCACAAATTATATCATCACAACGACATAAGTAAGGGACCATTCCGAACCCAATGGTTGAGGTCTTCCCTTGCAGGGGTGAGTGCGGCCTTAAATCTTCGTCCCGTTCACACCGGGGGCGACTCTATTATTCTCCGTTTAGTTCCCCGCGGACTACTCCGTACTCTCAACTAGGCCCGAGTCTAGAAGCATACGTCGCCCAGTTCTGTTGTCTACACCTAGATTAATACATTTGAGTCAAATAGCATTGGTGAATCTTTGGAAGCGACCCAAGAGATTCCGGATATGTTGACAGTAAATACGGTATCAGACTATCCGAACACGTGCGTACCCCGTACCATGTTCTCACCCATTTACAAGACATGATTGGCTTCTAACAAAGCATCGTGCCTACCTAATCTCCAGAAATATTCACCGATGAATATATCTATATCAGACGTAGTAATACTTATATTATGTAATAGGAATACGATCCAATATCATATGTCAATGTAGGCTAGGGCTGGCTCTGTGCTTGCCTCGTACGAAGCATATATGGATTCCATGTAACTAATCTCTGTAATCGGGAAGTCATGACCTAGTAATACTATACCGATAACTACAGCTTTAAGAGTACTAGTTTCGTATCATGTGTGACCATCATCTTCATATGACTGAAGTGATACTCTCATCTTGACATCACATCCAATACACTACGATTCTCAGTAAAACCCAATACAGGCATACACAGAACTTGTTAAAGCTCCAGACGACCAATACTAAAGTAAACTGATTGTTACAAGTAATAGCGACGCAAGTCTCAGGTTAAAGATCACATACACCTACCCTGATTTGGATTCCCATAGACACATAGTCATACTACCAATGAGATTCCGAGTGAGTCTATCCAAAGTGAACTGTTCTCGCTTCAACGGCTAATAGAACCTCTTATTACACTTGCATAAGTATCCAATACCTAAATATATGAGAATTATATCGTTAGCTTCCATAACGCGTACAAGTGTAATACTAGTCTATTTCGCATTATTAATAACCAGTCTCGATAATACTTCGACTATGAATATTTAATGATTAAAACCGTTCGTGGATTAATATTGTCTCATATCTTATTAATCTGATTTAACCATATGGACTTTTATCATTAATATATATCCAAGTAATCTAATTACAATAATGATAAAATAACAATTTCCTTTTGTCACATAGATAATTTACACAAAAACACAATGTCTTTTACAAATAGTGATGTTATGGGTCATAATTTTCCAACAATCTCCCACTTAGACTATAGCCAATCACTCAAGTATCAAACACCTGAACTGTGTTACATGTCGCTCAAACTTTTGTGAGATATTACCTTCATCAACGTATCTGCAATGTTATCATCTGATGCGATCTTCTCGATCTTCATATCGTCATGATGTATGATCTCACGAATCAGATGAAATCGTCGAAGTACATGTTGGGGTTGGTGCTCAGAGCGCCAATCCGGACCGTATTTATATATGACTCATGAATACGAACATCCCCTTATTCCATAATATTACTTATTTATGGTTGCACCTCTTGTTCTTACAGACGTATTCGATCTGATTACGATTAGATTGAAACTAAATGTGGTTTAATGATATGTATATATTAGACAAAGGCCCGATAATATATAATGCAGTACACAGTTACAAAGTTAGTTTGTAATTGACATTGGGAAGTGTCACTGCTATATGAATATTATCAAACATAGTTCCTAGTCAAGATTTGCTAACACGGGTCGGTTAGTCAAATCCGTTGAGACCAGTACATGTCGTATATCGAGACTTGGTCCGATGGTTTATCCCAATAAACCATGAGTCTAGGGAGACTCGTATAGACGTGTAGGTGTTTATAGTGGATAAACACTAAACGGCTCACCGAAGATTCTTAATGGATGGTACGCCAACGTCAATAAGAATCTTCTCGGGTTGAGTAGCATAGTGGTCCTTCGACTTGAGACACCACTGTGGATGTATGAGACATCCTCCACACTTAGATGGCAGTCACATCACTGATCTATTTAGATCAGACCTCCGCCTGTTCGTTGGGTGTGGATCGATCCTCAGGATATCCTGTGTGTGTCAAGATAGGATCCGTCAGTTCTGTGTACAGAGCATAGGTAGTCCATATATATTTAGCAGTCTGTTAAATCTGTGGCCACAGTATACATCGGAAGTAAGTTCCGAGTGTTATTTAAAGATTGCTAATAGATACGTCGACGAGATAATACCTATAGAGATTTGACGTTCACATCTATATCTATGGGATTATCTGGATACATGTGACGGATGGATTATACGTATGCAATGACCTCGACCTGTATGATTCAGCTAGTTTATCCGTGATCGTCATAATCTACGGGTGGATAGATTATGGACATGAAATTGGATTTCGTGACGGATATACCTGAATCTAGAGAGTCTCAATAATGAAACATACTCGTAGAGCACTAGAGCAACATTTATGAATAATGATGATTATTTATAAATCGTTTAATCGTTAAACGAAAAATACATGCGAACTGGCTGAACCGTCATTTCCTAATTAATGTGTATTTGTATTTAATATATGATATTATTAAATACACATTAATAAATAGTCAAATAAATGTATTTGACATATATCATTAATATATGTATTTGAGATATTTAAGGTAAATATAATACATATATTTGATATATTTGTATTTAATTAATTATTTAATTATTTAATTGTTAAATGATTAATATAATTAAAATATAGATATATCACCAAATGATAAAGTTAGGAAATGATTATAAGTTGCAATTGTTGACTTATACATTAAAGGAAATGGTTGTCAAATTGATTTTGACTTCTTAAGATATTTGTTCAAAATTGTTTGAAAAATTAAAATATCTTTTTCCTTTATTTCTCACTAAATTCGGCCATGACCTTAGAAATATAAGAGTTATATTTTCTTGGTTGCCTTTGTTGACCAATAGGGGTGGCAATGGGCCGGGCCGGGCCGGGCTTTTACAAGCCCGGCCCTAGCCCGACCACCCAAAAAAAAGCCTGGGCCCGTGAAAAGCCCGGCCCGGGTGCCTTACGGGCCGGGCCGGCCCGACCTGAGTCGGGCCGGGCTTGGGCCAGGGCTTTTTTTAGGCCCGAATTTAAAAAAAAATTAAAAAAATACAAATTTAAAATATATTTATACTATATATAAAGACAATTTATAAATAAATCACAAAATTTATTGATAAATTAACAATTTAAATACTAAAAATAAATAAAAATGATACAAGCATATTAAAAAATATATATTTATGTTTTTTTTATTTTTTTTTTTAATTTTGGCCCGGGCCCGAGCCGGGCTTTCATTTTAAGGCCCGGCCCGTGCTTTTAAGCTCGCGGGCCGGGCCAAAGCCCGCCGGGCCGGGCCGTGGGCTTTTTTGCCACCCTTATTGACCAAGTTTTAAATATCTAATAAAGTTTTTTTAGATATTTAATCAAGTTGATCAAATTTTTGTTAAATGAAATTGAAATGAAATTTTTGTATATTTGTATACACAATTTCGGACAAGGGCATTTTTTGTCCTAAGTATAATTGTTTTCATTTCACTTTCATTTGATAACCTAATTCACTTTGACATAAACTCCATTAAAGAAAAACAAGGAAGCTAGTGAAGAAGAAAAGGAAAAACTAAAGAAAAGCTTGGATTTAGTAAGTTTTTCCAACTTACTATTAGATAAGAAATTGTTCCTTATGATCTAGGCTATAACATATGATGTTCTTAAGTTATTCTTTTCTTTATTCTTTGTGTTTTTGATGATGGAAGTTTGGTTGGAAGTGTTGAGCATGTGTGATGAAGGAATATTGTGACTATTGTAGTTATAAGCTTTCTTTTAAGGTTTTGGAAACCTTGTTGCCACTCTAGAGTTGTTTACCCACTCTTAGATGACCTAGATTTGATCTTGAGTTGTTTCATTGTGTTGAGACTTTGATTGGATGGAAGAAAGATGATTGAAGTGTTGGATTTAACCAATTTGGTCTAATTTGTCCAATTTGAAGAAATTGAAAAATTAGGGTTCATGACCAATTCCAAATTTGGGGCTTTTCATATATGTTATGTATTTGGATGTGTATATGATGCATATAAAGTTTCATGTTCATTGGATTACATCTTGATGTGTTTTGATGCATGAAATGACAAAGTGCACACTTTGGCACCAAAGTGGTGCATTCGGCCAAGGAGTTAGAATTTGGGGATTTTGGTGCTTTTGGTGTTTTGATGTTTTGAACATGCTAAGTTCATCTTAGAAATGATTTAGAAATCATTCAAAATTGATTAGATCAATTTCGGACTAAAATGGACAAAATACTAAAGTAAGGGTAATTTGGTAAATTCACTTAAATATGATTTATTGAATTTTATTTCATAATTTGATTATTGGAATATTTCTAGCTCACTGCTCCGTTGTTTAAACAAAATATGTACCCTGAATGCGACTTACAATCGTCTTTGTCGGTTTGAAAACTTGCATTGGTGAACCCAGTTACCTCAAGTTCTCATTCCCCATAGACTAAGAAAGCATCTTTAGTTCGGCTAAGATACTTAAGGATGTTCTTTACAGCAATCCAGTGACCATCACTTGGATCGGCCTGATAGCGACTGCACATGCTCAAAGCATATGAGACATCAGGTCGTGTACATATCATGGCGTACATGATCGATCCTACTGCTGAAGCATATGAGATCTGAATCATTGCATATCTCTCATCTTGAGTTTTAGGACACATATCCTTCGATAGAGACGCCATGTGACACTGGAAGCAGCCCCCTCTTACATTGATCCATGTTGAATCTCTTCAACACTTTTTCAATGTGCGAGCTCTGGGAGAGTGCCAGCAACTTTCTAGATCTATCTCGGTAGATCTTTATTCCTAGAATAGAGGCCACCCCTCCTAGGTCTTAACAAATATGATTTTAACTTTAAATATCTATCAGTATTGGATTGATTTAAATAATTGATCATATTTTGATGTACAGATTTAAGTTAAAATAGCCTCAGGGTGGTCATATGGACAATCGATATAGATGAATGGCTGAAGTTCAAATTTAGGGTCCAAATTTAAAAAAAAAAAATAATTAAGTATATAATATGACTTTTATATTTTTTTTTTATCTTTTATCAATATAATTATATTTTAAGAACTTATTTACTATCCCTATAAAATTTAAGATAATCTTGGATATCGCCTCTGTATAGCCCTACCCTTTGAGGAATGAAGTTGGATTCGAGTTGAATGGAATCGGAATCTACCAATCGGTCTGTCAAATGTATTAAACTATGAAAGTTTGAAAGTTGTGGAGAATTAATGTATTTTCTAAAATAAAAGGGGTATTATAATAATAAACCAAAAGGCCAGGGTGACAGTCACTCTCGGTTTTGCTATAAATATAATATAATATCTCAATGGTGTCATAATTAGCCCTGATCACAGTTCCAGACCGGAATCAAACATGGTCAAAACCATAACATAATCGAAACTGCTGAATGATCGATTCGGTTCCGGTTCTTCAAAATTTAAGAACCTAGGTTAAAACCGAACCGAAAAACCTACAAAATTTATTAATTAATCAATATAATATTTAAATTAATATTTATTAATTTATACTTTAATTAATAAAAAATTAATTTATCAAGGTATTGTTAATTGTTTCCAGAAATATTTAACTTAACATTGTGCACTGTGATTATATAAATATTACCTAATTATTAAATTATGAATATTTGTTTAATTAAAACAAATTCATGAATATTTAACACCCGTACCATATTTTATAAATGGCTCATATATAGTTTAGTCGTAATTATTAATTTATATATTAATAAAATAAATTATGTATATAATAAAATAAATTTTGTTAAATCCTTAATTATTATTCGATTTCGATTTCGAAATCGATTCAGGAACTGAATGAAAACCGAAATCGAATCAAATCATACACTGTACGATTCGATTTTGATTCCTCCTTCGGTATGAACGAGCTTCCGAAACCGAACGACTAGACCCGGCCGGTGGTTCGATTCTGGTTCGGAACCAAACCGAACCGGCTAGTTTTCGGTTCCACACTTAAATGGAACTGGAACCTTGAACCGAACCGGAACCGACCGGTTCGGTTCCGGTTCGGTTCCAAACCTTTTTTTTTAATTTTGAAAATTAATTAAAATAAATGAGATTAATTTTATAAATAAAAAAAATTATTACATTGAAAAGCTTGAGCTTAAATTTTTAAAAATTTAAGTTGCCTACGTATCCTCCAATGGTGAGAGGAATCAAAGCTCACGTAGTTCCATTACAATTTTAAGACATATCCCCTTTGTAAATTACAATTTTACAATTATCAATCATCATTATCAGTTGATCATTCGGCTCCAGTTCCGCTTGCACTTGTTGTTGCACTTGCAGAAGCATTATCGAACAAATCTTCAAAATCATCGGGGGAATATTCTTGTTGTCTCAGATCAGCTCGAGTCCAATCATCCACACAAACTGTTGCTTCTAGAGTGCTTGGATGTAATGAAGATCGCCTAGCTTCCAATATATTACCTCCCAAGCTGAAGGTTTGCTCAACCGCAACGGTGGAAATAGGTGCTGTCAATATCTCTTTAGCAATAATTGATAAAACATGATATATATTTTGATGCCGGTTCCACCATTCAAGGATTTTAAAATTTTTACTGCATAAACTTTCATTAGAAAACTCAAAATTTATAGATAAATAACTATCTAATTCAGGGTTATTAGTTGTCGTATCCCTAGCTTTTTTATTTCGTTGCAATAACCAACGATCTCATGCGCTAAGTCTTGTTTGAATTACCGGTTCTCTACTACTAGATTCACCTAATGTTCCTAAGTTATATCTTACAATATAATCATTAAATAAAACAATTAAATCATTTCTTAATTTCGTCATTATGCTTGTAATATCAATTTCATCTAATATTCATAAATAACTATAGTAAGCTTGTAAACCACCATTCAAACCTTCTAATTTAAATCTAGGATCAAAAACAACAGCAATAAGATAAAGTAAATGAATTTCCCTAAAATAATTGAACCATTTTACCTTCATAGCAGTAATGGCTTCGAACAAAACAAGATCATTAGGATCGCTACTGTCAACATGCTCATCGAGAGTGCCAACAATATTCAAACTCTCAAGAAGAAATAAATGTGATGTAGGATAACAAACACCGCTAAAAACTAAAGTAGCATCATTAAAAACTCTTAAAATATCTAAAAAAATTCACAAATATCCCATTGACTAAAGTGTGATATTTTGAACATGTTGAGGAAAAAAACTACATAATGCATCTTTGTATTGAAATGCTTGACATAAAAGAAAATAAGTTGAATTCCAACGTGTTGGAACATCTCTTGAAAATTTAATCGGTTTAATACCATTTATTTTACAAAACTTGGTCCATTCTCTCCTAACTTGAGAATATGACCAAATACAGTTAAGTTCCGTTTTAATTGGATCAAGGAAAGATGATAATAATTTTAGACCGTTTTGCACACATATGTTAAGGACATGACATGTACAACGAATATGAAAAAATCGACCCCCTAAATTTGGTTCACATAAGGATTTTAAATACTGATGGATGCAGTATTTGCAGATGCATTATCAAATCCAATTGTTAAAATTTTTTCTACTAAACCATATTCATCAAAAATTATCTTCATCATTCTATAAATATTATGTGCAGTATGTTGGTCATCAAAAACTCTAAATGCAATAAGTCGTTTTTGCATGGTAAATGATGCATCAATCCAATGACAAGTCACATCCATCTTTGAGTGTGTTTGCCAATGGTCACTTCAAATATCAGAACATATAGAAATACGACATTTCATCTCTTTAAATATTTCATTTAAAATAATTTTACCATCTTTGTATAATTTAAAAATATGACGTTTTGTTGTGTTTCGAGTCATTCTACATGCAGCAGGATTTAAAGCATTAGGCATGTAATTAGTAAAATGAAGTTTTTCACCAAAGCTTAAAGAAAGATGTGTCATACAAGTTAATTTCGTAAATTCTTCTCTATTTTTTGCATCAGAATATTTCAATAAATCTACAGCACTCGTACCTCTACTAGATGATGTGTACCTGGCCATTTGAGTTTGCGTCGTATCAATGTCAAGTTCAACCGGATGATGTTTTTCCATGTGCTTGATCATATTGCCGTATCCACCGGAAAATTTATAGGTAACCCCACAATAGGTGCAAATTGCTCGTTGTGAATCATCTTCTAGGCGTTCCAAATTAAAATGAATTTTGAAAATATCCGAGGACTGAGCCTTAGCTTCTCTTCTCCGTGATTGTGCACTGACACTAGAGCCGCTCTCTTGGGTTGGCATATTTGACATTATGTTCTGAGATGAGCTTGTCATTTTTCGTTTGAGAAATTAGGAAGAAAAATAAGAAAATTGAATAATTGCGAATGATAACAAATTAACAACTAATTGAATTGAGATTGAGAATAAGATTATAAGAGAATTGTATTGAAGTGAGATTGAGAATAAGAGAATTATAGAAAATGAGAGAGTTGAGAATTTGATGTGTTGAAATAATGAAAAATGAATCCTATTTATAGATATTTAGAATTTTTTTGATACAAAAAATGCCCATAAATATAACTGTTTTATTACCGTTATTAGGGATATATTAGTAATTTATATTTTAATTTATAAATTATTTTTAATTTGTTTTTTTTCTTATTTGGGCAGGGAGCCACTAGCCGTTGGGGAAGCGTTCCTGTTGGAACCGTTGAACCGGTGGAACCGTTCCGACCGGTTCGAGTTGGGGTCGAACCGGTCGCCAACGGTTCCGGTTCAATTCTGGTTCCGAATCGGAACTGTGGCCGGGTCTATGAATGACGGTGGGGCCTTGTCATAATGCGTCATCTTCTTATATATATATATACTAGTTTTTGCCCGTGCCGTAGGCACGGTGTTACAGTATTTGGCCCGTGCCTACGGCATGGTATTACAGTATTTGCTCGTGCCTACGGCACAGTGTTACAGAATTAAATGATGCCAGTGCCTACGGCACGGTGTTACAATATTTACCGATGCCTACGGCACTGTGTTACAGAATTAAATGATTTTATTTTTTAATTAAATGATTTTATTTTAACTTTCTATTTTTTAATTTGAAATTTTGAAAATTTTTTACCCTTTCCATCAATCAATCCACTCTCTTTCTTCCAATTACTAATGAAATAATCTGGGCCGTCAATTAAGCCACATAAAGAGAACCGTTGGATACACTCTCTTTCCTCCAACACCATTCTCCTTTATTATATAGATGGGTATATATATATATTTTTTGTTTAATTCAACTAAGAATGAACCCCCACCTAAAGTCGTAATGATTGTCACATCACATGATTAGACTTTGAGCAATAATGCATTTTATTTTTCTAATTTTTAATTTTTATTTCGCTTTTGTACACAACTTGTTAATAAATTATAAACTCAAAAAAGAATGATCAAAAGCATACCACAATAGTTTGTTTATAAGACTCGGAATATTGTTAGTAAGACGAGTTCAATTTCTTTTTACATTATGGTACCCAAAATATTTGAGTAAGATACTACTAGTATATACTTGACATATAGAACTTAATTAGATTATTGATGCATATAGAATGAATCGATGAGTACTTCTCAAAATTTTAAAAGCACTTAAGCATGTAATAATATTAAGGCTTGGATTCATTCCGCTTGGTAATATATATATATATATATATATTATATATATATATAATATATATATATATATATATATAATATATATATATATTTAATAAATTATAATGATAATTATTAAATAATAATTATACATTATTATTAAAACACATGTGATAGGATATTTTGAAAAATTTAACATAATTCTACTCAATCATACATAATAAAAATTATAAATTTTTTTTAGCAAAAATCAACCTCCACTAGATCCAAACTCTAAAAGAAAATTGTTATTTATAAAAATAAAATTATTTTAAAAATGATAAAATTAAAATCAAGTATCAACTACAAAATATTAATTTTTTATAATTAAATGATATATATATATATATATATATATATATTTTATATTTTATATATACAAATCTCACCGCCCATTCTAAAAACATATGAAATACAAAATAAAAATTATTTCATTTCATCAATTCATCTCCCACCCAGGCCACTAACAAAAGTCCATCTATGTTGTTAATAATTAAAGAAGCTCGTGACTCTATCCTTATTCAAAAGTCATAGCCGTTTTGCATTGCGAGCTCCCATTTTTTTCTTCTGCATTGAAAATCTCAACACTCGCATTAAAAATCTTTCTTTCTCTGAAAATGGGTTCAACCAAATCTGCAGAAGTTTCCAGGGACGTATTTCCTTATCTTCGAGTATACGAAGATGGAACCTTGGAGAGACTCGGCGGAACTGAAGTGGTTCCTGCTGGCTGGGATCCTGAAACTGACGTTATGTCCCAAGACATCGTTATCGTACCCGAAACCGCCGTCTCTGCCAGGCTTTACCGTCCCAATAACATCCCAAATTCCGTCAATCAAAAGCTTCCCCTCGTCGTCTATTTTCACGGCGGTGGCTTTTTCATTTCATCAGCTGCTGACCCCATGTACCACGCCAGTCTCAACAATCTTGTTGCTGAGGCTGGCGTCATTCTTGTGTCAGTTAATTACAGATTAGCCCCTGAGCATCCTCTTCCTGCTGCTTTCCAAGACTCATGGGCTGCACTCAAGTGGGTTGCTTCCCATGTTAGTAAGGGAGATAAAGAATCTTGGCTCAATCAATTTGTTGACTTTGACCGGGTGTTTTTAGCAGGTGATAGTGCTGGTTCTTGTATTGCACATCACTTGGGGTTGCGGATCAAAGAATCGGACGAGATTCAGGACTTGAAGATTCTTGGTATTGCTATGGTCATGCCTTATTTCTGGGGAAAGGATCCGATTGGAATTGAGGTAACTGATCAATTTAGAAAACAAATGGTGGACAACTGGTGGCTGTTCGTTTGTCCTTCTGATAAAGGCTGTGATGACCCGCTTATTAACCCGTTTGCGGAAGGAGCCCCGAGTGTTAAGGGCTTGGCATTTGAGAAGCTGCTTGTAATTGTCGCAGAGAAGGACATACTCAAGGACAGAGGCAGGCTTTACTATCAAACTTTGGTCAGCAGTGAGTGGCCTGGGAAAGCAGAGTTGGTGGAGGTCAAAGGAGAGGATCACGTGTTCCATATCTTTGACCCAAACACTGACAAAGCCAAGAGCTTGATCAAAAGCTTGGCTTCTTTCATCAACTCAGAGAAAAAAACTGTTTTGTGAAGCTGTGGCTGCTTTCATAGAATCGTCGAGTTCGAAATTTCAATGCTTATTTATTTAGAAAATAAATGCCTTGAAAGCTAATCCATTTTCCACTATATTGATCTTGAATGATGTACGTTTGTTGAAATATTATTGTTGCTTGCTTTCCGTTTTTATTAAAATAATGATAATAATAATTTTGTTTTTATTCTGTAGAATTATATTCCCAGCAAAAAAGACAAATCAGCTCTATTCAACTCCCCACGATCCAACCGTGTTAAAGCTAAACAAATGGCGATTTGCGACAAGAACCGCGTGTAACATTTTCCCTTTTGCTTATAAATGAATTCAAACATGGCCAGAAATGACCAAAAAGCATCCCCTTCAGTTTTTGTCTATTACCATGGCGGCTGATATTTTTTCGTAGCATCAGCTTGTGAACCCAAGTACCATAACATACTTGTCTCAACAAGGAGAAAATCTTTGGTGCAACAGTGGTACCACGTCATCCATGCAACAAGCCAATCATCCTTTGCCACGCGTGCTAAAAAGTCAAAAAACAACTAAAAAATAGGAAAAAAATTAAATATGTTATTTTTTAATTGGTTGGTGGTACCACATCATCCATACCACCGTTGCACCAAAGATTTACTCCTCAACAAGCTAGTCGCCGAGGCTAATCATTGTTCGACTATAGATTAGTCTCGGAATCCTCTTCCAGCTGCCTCACGGGCTGCCCTTCAGTGGGTTGGTTCTCATTAGAGGTGGCGAATGTGTCGGCCCGGCCCGTTGGAATCAAGCCTTGGCGGGCTGACGGGTTGGCTGTGCAGTGCCAGTCGTGGGTCCATTTGTAGATAGGGCATGAATGTTTCATTTTATCTTACGTCAAATAAGGATAAAGAAAAGGATTATCGTTTTCAAATTCTCTAACAAAAAAAGAAAAACAGATACTCCTTACTCAAATTTCCAGGAGATTTTCTAAATTCCTTTGACGATGAAAGGTGAAATTCTTGAATAATCTACTTCCATGACGAATACTTATTAAATATATATTTACTACTGTGGATGATGGATTTCGGCCGAGGTCCACAATCATAATTTGTTGGTTGAGGGCACTACCGATCCTGCAAAACAAATGTAGAGTGAGCGGGAGTATAGTATACTACTCACCGGTGTGGTGGGTGCCGGGGGCACTCCGACGCCCAAGTCAGTAGTATGAAATGTGTAGTAAATAAGTAAAATAGGAAAACAAGATTTATTATTACCTTGAACTCTTTGGGTGGCCGTGAGGGCGGTGGTAAGTGTATAAGGGGATTGAGAGCTCTGATAGAGCTAGTGTCAGAGAGCAAAGACTTCAATGTGAGAAGTGAAGCTTGAATGTGAGAAGTCTCCCATCTCAGAAATCAAGCCTTCCCGACCTCATGAATTATGCTTCATTTTATAGGTGGAGAGAGATGAATTCTCTTGTTTGACACATGGGAAAGGGGTCCCCATAACATGCTTATTGTCTCTGCTTTCGGCGGGGGAGAATAATTTTGCATGTGGAGTTGGTTTTGGTGGTAAAGTAGTTTGTTCTCTAGCTGATGGTTGTGCTATGTTTTAATAATGGAAAGTTTTCTGGACCGGGTCACTATTATGGGCTATGTTTGGTGCCGGTTCGGAGTGAAATGATGATTTTACCCTTAGCCCAAATTTGGCTCATACAGTTTGTCCCCTACTCTCTAAGTCAAGAAGTCTTTGATTTGGAGAGTATTTTATGTATGTCGTACGAATCATGACTTGTAAGAGTACCTATCAAGAATGCAGAATTCTAGGTATTTTCCTTTTTATCGTATGGGTTTAATGTCTTTTATTCGTGAGGATAGAAGAGCTGCATAGTCTTTTCAAGTTGTCTGGTCGAAATGTAGTCCATGTCATGAAATTGACTCGACATGAGCCATGGGGAATGTCCCTAGTCGACTGAACCTGCTGAAGGTTCAATGTATATTTTACACGACATTAATCGTTTGGATGTTGAATAATCCATGTCTTCATTTGACTCGACATGAGTCTATGGGGGATGTCCCCGATCGACTGAACCAGATGAAGGTCAGGACAATCTCCATACTACTGGTCAAAGACCAGGAGAGTATTCAAATTTTTCTAGACCAGATGAAGGTCATATGTTGACTCTACATGAGCCATGAGGAATGTTCCCAGATGAAGGTTCAGGTCTTCCATTTGACTCTACATGAGCCATGGGAAATGTTCCCAGTCGACTGAACCAGATGAAGATTTAGGGTACATTCCATCCGACGGGGAGTCTTCAATGTCGTCTGGACTAGTAGTAATCCAGGTCTTCAACTATGTCATATGGCATTGCTTGCAAATTTTAAAACCATAATCATAGTAAGTAAAGAAAGAAGAACATTGATACCTTTCGTCTGGAGGATTTATCGAGTGACTAGTCAACGGCTCTTCAATGTAATAAGCATACTCTGTTTGACTGAAACAATGAGAGATCCTTTACTTGCCTTTTGTGTTGACTGGGCAGAAGGTTGATAATGATGTCTCAAATGCAGGATGTTTCATTGTCTTATGTATCAAGACGACCACACATATTGATGAAGGCACAATGGAGTTGATGAGTGGTATTTATACCACTATTTCCCACTCATTTGACCTAATGTTTTGTATTATTTCTCGAGTTTTATGAACGTTTTGATGTGTTTTGTTATTATTTTGCAGATAAATAAAGTTTGGACAGCATTGGAAGCAATTTGGGACAAAACTGGTCAAAAATGCGTCAACAGGAAAAATTCCGTCTTCTGCGCGTCGCGACGCTGGAGCCTTGCGCGCCGCGACGCCCAGCATGCACCAGAGATGCTAAAATGCGCCGTGGTCAACGGGTCAACAAGTTGAAAAGTTTGACTTTGCTAATATGCGCCTGCCACGTGTCACCATCACAACGGAGATGCTAACGTGCGCCGTGCCACGTGTCAAGATCTCATTGCTCGGACGGCCACCGCCCCACGTGTCATGCCACGTGTCGCCACATCATCGTCCACATCAGCAGCCACGTCAACAAGTCAACCGAGTCAACGTGCCACGTCATCATCAGCCAATCACAGCGCGCCACGTGTCAAGCTCTCATTCGTCCGACGGCCGCCGCCCCACGTGTCATGCCACGTGTCGCCACATCATCACCATGACGCAAGCAATGACGTCATGAACAGTTGACACGTCAGCATGACGTAAGCGATGACGTCATGAACAGTGCCACGTCATCGGATAAGATTTGAGCCGACCAACCAGCGTGTGACACGTGTCACTGTAGCGCGCGGCGCGACGCGCGCCCAGCGTCGCGACGCGCGCACCCCATCCGCGCCTATAAATAGAGGGCGAGATTTCAGTTTTTGGTGTACCATTTTCTCTCCCAAATCCTATGTAATTAGGGAGTTTCTCTCTCTCTAAGTTTCTTTTATTAAAGTTTTGTAATTTTTAATTACTTTTTGTAATAATAATAATTTACTTTCTTTATTTTACAGTTTTTACTACTTATTATGAGGAGGTAACTTCCCTCTGTTAAGGTAAAAGGTAATTCTTTTACTATTACTTTTTAGATAATTCTCCCATATCTTGGGCGAACCTGAACATACACCAGAAACCAATTGGACTACTCAATGTTGATGGATTTTATGATTTTCTTTGTGTGTTTCTTGATGATGCTCGGAGAAATGGGTTCGTGTCAAAACCTATGAAAGACCTCCTCTTCACTGCCAGACTTGCTCCGGATCTGATAGACCAACTTATAGCCTATGAACCACAAGTTGACCCTATCCTATCAAAGATAAATTGGTCTGAGGACGATCGTGGTAAGAGGCGTCGAATTAATCTGGATCTTAACCTTTAATTTCCTGTAGATTTCAGCTAACCAGGTACAACCTTCTAACTCTCCTTTTACTGTTTAAGACATTGGGGACAATGTCTCATTTAGGTTTGGGGGAGGGATTTAGTTGATTAGTACCCTGTTTTTAGTTTGTGTGTACTACTTATTATGAGGAGGTAACTTCCCTCTGTTAAGGTAAAAGGTAATTCTTTTACTATTACTTTTTAGATAATTCTCCCATAATTATAATATATTCAAGTTTTAAATTTAATTAATCAGGATACCGCCAGATTGGTCGGTGATTAATTAAATTTATATTCCGCCTTTATGGCTGGGATTTTTTAAATTTAATTAATCAGGATACCGCCAGATTGGTCGGTGATTAATTAAATTTATATTCCGCCTTTATGGCTGGTTTATTTTCTGTTCCGCCTTTATGGCTGGTATAATTTAAGATCCGCCTTTATGGCTGGTTTATTTTGATGTTCCGCCTTTATGGCTGGTTACTTTTAAAATGATTCCGCCTTTATGGCTGGTTGTTTTTAAACTAATCAAAATACCGCCTATATGGCTGGTATTGAATTTCCTTAAAATCTACTTTTAAGCAATTTTAGTTATTTGTCTTTAAATTTAGAATCGTCGCCATTTCAAAACAATCAAACAACTTGTTAGATACTGGTAATCATTTGGCCCAATAAATTGATAACAAAAAGGTTTTAAGTCCTCGTGGGATCGATACTTTTTATACTACTTGAACGATACGTACGCTTGCGTTATACGTGTGTGTTTACGCCGGTCAGGAGTCTACATATACCAGATCTGATGGAGGTCTAAGAAGATTTCATTCTACAACACTTGAAGAAAGTACATCAAAGTCTACACTCCACATGACCCAATGAAAGTCCAAGAAAGTATACACACTCCACTATATCTGATGAAGGTACATGAGAGTCTACACAATCCATTATACCTGATGTAGGTACATGGGAGTCTATACACTCCGTACATGATGAAGATCCACGAGGGTCTTCATTCCTCATTCTACAGGATCTAACATGAGTCAATGAAGATCTTTACTCTACTATACCTGAAGAAGGTCTATGAGAGTCTTTCATTCTCACACTATTAGATCTGATGAAGGTCCATGATACTACTGCCGAATGGGCTATCAAATGGACCTGATGAAGGTCCATGAAGGTCAACACTCATTCTCCGGATGCAGGTTTATGAGATTATGGTCGAATGGAATAGACTTTGATCAAAGTCCAGGGAAATCATCACTCACTCTCCTGACGAAGGTCCATGAGACTACTGTTGAATGGACATGTCGTATGGACTTGACGAATGTCTATCAAGGTTATCACTCATTTACTAGACCTGAAGAAGGTCCATGATGCTACAGAGGAATGAACTTGATGAAATTCATCAAGATTATCTCTATTCTACGAGACTACTGTCGAATGGAGTTGTCGAATGGACCTGATGAAGGTCCAAAAAGGCCATCACTTACTATACTAGACCTGAAGAAGGTCCAAGAGAATTTTCACTCTACCTGATCTGATGAAGGTCAGGAGACTACGGTCAAATGAACTTGTCGTATGGACTTGATAAATGTCTATTAAGGTCATCACTTACTATACTAGACCTGAAGAAGGTCTATGATGCTACAATGGAATGAACTTGATGAAAGTCATCACTCCTCACTCTTCTATGAGACTATTGTCGAATGAAATTTTCGAATGGACTTGATGAAAGTCCAAGGAGGTCATTACTCACTATAATAGACCTGAAGAAGGCCCATGATACTACAATGGAATGAACTTGATGAAAGTCATCACTCATCTCTCTTCTACGAGACTACTTTCGAATGAACGTGTCTAATGGACTTGATGAAAGTCCAAAGAGGTCATTACTCACTATACTAGACCTGAAGAAGGCCCATGATACTACAATGGAATGAACTTGATGAAAGTCATCACTCATCTATCTTCTACGAGACTACTGTCGAATGGACTTCACTCTCATAATGAGATTTTTTGAAACTAGAGCGAATGAACTTGAGGAGAGTCCAAGGAAGTCATCACTTACTATACTAGACTTGAAGAAGGCCCATGATAGTACAATGGAATGAACTTGATGAAAGTCATCACTCTTCTCTCTTCTACGAGACTACTGTCGAATGGATTTCACTCTCCTAATGAGATTTTTTGAAACTAGACCGAATGGACTTGAGGAAAGTCCAAGGAAGTCATCACTTATTATACTAGCCCTGAAGAAGGTTTATGAGACTACGGTTGAATGGACCTGTCGTATGGACTTGATGAAGGTCCAAAAGAATTATCACTCTACCTATCTATGAGACTACTGTCGAATGAACCTGATGAATGTCCAAAAGAATCTTCATACTACCTAACATGATAATGGTTGGTTGACTGAACCTGATAGAGGTTCAAGAGAATTTTCATTCTACCCGACCTGATGAAGGTCAGGATACTACGGTCGAATGAACCTGATGAAGGTTCATGGGGTTCTTCCAATGCTTTCTAGAGTTTATGGAAATCCATCTATGTAGTCTATAGTGGATGATAATCTCCATATATAGTGTGGATATGATTATCTTCATATGTAGTATGGAAGAGATAGATGCCTATCAAGGTCATTACTAATTATACAAGACCTGAAGAAGGTCAATGATACTACAATAGAATGAACTTTGATGAAAGTCACACAGAATTTACATACTACCTAACCTGATAAAGGTTGGTCGATTAGACCTAAAGGAGATCCATGAGAGTTCTTCATTCTACTAGGCATGATAAAAGACTTCTTATGTAGTCGAGTTGGCGGAATTAAATCAACGTAGCATGTAGATGATAACTAACCTTTGACTTAGTCGGGAAGAGTTGATAATCATTCCATGTAGCCTGAAGTTGATAGCCACCCACTTTGTCGTATGGAGAATAATTTTGTTACTTAGCTTTGTGTTCATGCTCCACATACACCAAAAAAGCATCTTATTGTTTTGACTTTCGTTGAAGCTTGCCCTTTCTTCTCTTCCTAAAGCTACATGTACTTGTGTCGTGTCAAAAATGAAGCCTTTCACATACACAAAGAAAAGAAGCTCGAGTCTCCAATCAAGAGAGAATTTCCAAGTGACGACATTTTGCAAGTATGGTTGCAGCCTGCACCTTTATGGCATGTCGTATGGAGTTAAGGCTCTCTCATGCAAGGTGTCCAATATGGGACTCATAATGGCATGTGGATCCGAGTCTTCCTCATCGAGTCAACAAGTCAAAATATCATTGAGGGCTTCCAGCCAGTGAACCATGAGTAAGTTAGCTCAAACACGCTGACCCAAACTGGACAGTAAAAGACAAACACATCTTCATGAGATAAAGCCCACTTAATAGTGTAGTATTCCCTATAATGGGATGTCAACTTTGTAATCAAAGCTTGTTGCTCCATTTCACTTGATTCAGCCTCCCTGGAAACCTTTGCTTCACATATTTCTTCGTCTCTCACGGTGCAAGAAAGCAGTTGAGTTTGAGGAGATTAGATGAGAGGTATCGAGAGACGACAGTGGTTGTGTGTTTTTTTTTTTTTTTTTTGCTTTTGGAGTGACTTCCTCTTGAATAACCGATATGGGACTTCTTTTGTAGCCTTTGTTTTTGTTGCTGCCAATACACTAATCGATGTGGGACTTGGCTTAGTTGGGGGATGTTTTTTTTTTTTTTGTAGCTAGTTGGGCTGGTAGTCTTCTTGGTTTGGCATATTGATGTGGGTAGAGTGGCGTGTGGCAGCCTTACAAGTGTCGAATGATGGCTGCACATGGAGCGGCTTTTGTGTGGTTGCAGGAGGTGTTTGGCCTTTTGTGCTTAGTAGGCTCATTCATTCCAAAACAATCGATGTGGGAGTCGCATGAAAGTGGATTTGGGTTCGGGCTTGCTAATCTGTATGGTGAGTATGCTGACTTTGTGGGGCTTTGACCCCATGCTTTGATGGATTTTCATATGGTTTATTTAGGCTAAATGTTGGCAAAGTCCAAATTTTCATAATATTTCTTTTGTGTCTGTCATTTGGCATAACGTCGTATGGGGCATTGAATGGCCTCGTTATGCTTCTAAGTGATGTGGGTGTTGTAGACTCTTCTTTCTCTTGGAGTGATTCACGTGATGACTTGACATGCAACCTTTACAAGTTGTATTTTATAGGGCAGCCACTCATCTTCTGCATGTAATTTTATCTAGTGTGGCACTCCTTTGCATATGTTTTTTTTGTCAAATTGGGCTTATCCTTCGGCAAGTTATTTCATGCTACACTTGCGAGGGCCTGTTCGATGAGTTGTCAAATTGGGGATGCTTTGTGGTGTCTCGTTGATGGACTTCATGTGAATTGGTGTGGCTTGGCTGCATGGGATGGAGGGATGCTTTTGTTTTATGTCGAGTGAGCAAGTTGGCATGCGTATTTTTTGCGCATAGCAGGGAGTTCCACCTGATGTGACCTGAAGCATTGACTTAAATCGTGTAAGTTGGAGGTTTGCTTTCAAACTTCTATGTGGGCCTTTTGTGGGCTTTTTTTTTTTGTCAATTTGTGCTGTGTGTGGGCTGGTAATAGGCTCTCGCTCTATGGGCTCATTTCCTTCAAAATACATGGTTCACGTGGGCTCAATTAAGCATAACTGCATGCAATATTTTATTTTATCGATGGACTTTTTTTTATTGGTAGTCTGATTTCAGGTAGACTAGAGAGAATTGCTCTTTGAACTCCAGCATTTCTTGTTGTTTGGAAGAGGTGACTTGTTGTGATCGATCGGCTGGAGAAATAATGTTGAATGCTTCTAAGATATTGGATTAAATGATAAGATCGTTGGGATGACTTGTAGTCTCGTGCTTTTGAGTGGCTGAAGAAAGAATTATGTTCCAGATACTATTGGAGAGTAGTACTTGAGTTTTATATGGCTCAATTTTCATCTTCTATTGATCGTAACTATTTTGTAGAGTGGTTATTTGTGTCACCACAGGGTCCGGTGTCTGTTCATTGCTCATAATCATTGATAGTTATGCTTGTAAGGATTGTAGACTGAAAGGTCTTTGCTTGCTATGAATCGCTAGGGCCCCACGGTGGGCGCCAAATTATGGATGATGGATTTCGGCCGAGGTCCATAATCAGAATTTGTAGGTTGGGGGTACTAGCGATCCTGCAAAATAAAGGTAGAGTGAGCGAGAGTATACTACCCACCGGTGTGGTGGGTGCTGGGGGCACTTCAACTCCCAAGTCAGTAGTATGAAATGTGTAGTAAATAAGTAAAATGCGAAAGCAATGTTTATTATTACCTTGAACTCTTTGGGTGGCCGTGAAGGCGTTAGTAAGTGTATAAGGGGATGAAGAGCTCTGAGAGAGCTAGTGTCAGAGAGCAGAGACTTCAATGTGAGAAGTGAAGCTTGAATGTGAGAAGTCTCCCATCTCAGAAATCAAGCCCCCCGACCTCATGAATTATGCTTCCTATAAACTTTTAAGAGAGATGAATTCTCTGGTTTGGCACATGGGAAAGGGATCCCCATAACATGCTTATTGTCTCTGCTTTCGGCGGGGGATAATAATTTTACATGTGGAGTTGGTTTTGGTGGTAAAGTAGTTTGTTCTCTAGCCGATGGTTTTGTTATGTTTTAATAATGGAAAGTTTTCTGGACCGGGTTACTATTATGGGCTGTGTTTGGTGCTGGTTCGGAGTGAAATGACGATTTTACCCTTAACCCAAATTTGCCCATACAACCACTAAGCTACAAAAATTTTTTATTTATAAAATTTATAGTAAATTAAATAGCTTATTGAAACTAAAAAAATAATCAAAATATATTGTCATATTAATTATAGTACAATAAAATAAACAAATCACGATATTTCCATTAAAATAATATTAATTGATTAAATTGAAGTATATTGAAAAAAATTATGATAAAATTTAAAATTAAAAGTATAACATAACACTAATAATAAGAAAAATAAAACAAAACATAACACTAATAATAAAAATAAATAAAACAAACAACAGACCACTAAATAATAATACAATTTTATTCTACCAAATTAAAATTTATAAAATAAAAATTAGTGATATAATTTTAATTTAAATTGTGATGAAACAAAGCATTTAGTCTAATGTTATTAATTTAATTTCATTTATCTTAAAAATATGAAATTAGTGATACAGACCAGTTGGCCGCCTCTAGTTCCCATGTTGAGCGGTAGATTGTCCAACAAAATAGAATCATAAGCTGCAATCATTTTACCTTCAGCACAAGATCTCATGTAGACATTTGCCATTACTAAAACAATATCATGACCGACAAAAGGTTAAAGCTTTCAGAATTAAAATGTTAAACCATAAAGCACAACTTAAAATTGTGAGACCATACAAACAGTCAAACAAGAAGCAGCTAAGTACTGAAATACTTCAAAAAGACTATATAATTAAAAGAGTGAAGCAAGTGAAACTACAGAAAAAGAACCAATATTACATCTAGAAAATGACCGTATCAAGCATGGTTCCCAAAGTTTGAACTATGTTTGATGACATCAAGTTGGAGACATGTTCCTCGAGGTGTTTCTTAGCATCCTGCCTACCCACATTAGCAATTGCCAGCTTTTCTGGTGGCAGCTCATCTTCCTCTTGAACCGCCTTGTTATATTTGATGGCCAAATTTAACATCTCCTGTACAACCCAAAACAAAACAAGATTACATTGCTGTTGACTACAGATACAGCGTATATTATTACCATAATAAAAATCCAAATTTAGTTTTCGCATTTCAAATGTTGCCAAGTAAACAATACTTGTTTCTAACACCAGGAAACTTAAATCACCATAAATATTACAAAACTAATCTATAGCTTTCACATCTCAAATCTTGCAAAGAATAATATTTATACTCTTTTTGATCTCTATTAACAATGATGAAAGCTTCTGACCTGGACAGTCTGTTCATTGGTTTTGGAATGAGAATCAAAGCGACGGAGTGTTAATCCATCAGTCCATTTCTTCTTGTGGAGGTTAAGTAGCATCTTCTCCTCAAGTTCATTCTTCCTGTAATTGATGGCTATTGAGTAGTAATGTCTGTTCAATCCATGGATCAATGCCTAAAAAAAAATATCAACCATATTTAGACAAGATCAAAATACAACTGGAACATTGGTCATAGAAATATGTACATGTGTATGTGCATATCTGTACATATATATAAGGATGGCCCAGCGCATGAGGCTTCCCACACTGTGGGCTCTGCGGAGGATTCATCTCTGTACATATATATATGGTAACCATTTATTCAAAACTCACTTGGATGGATGGTTTATTAAGATGACCAAGATTGGACGTTGTCTGCCGTGGTTCTTGACCAAGCATCATGGTTTGGGGGTTAATCAAACGGAATGCATCAATCACCACCTTTCCTTTTACACTCTGAATTGGATCCACAACCACAGCAACAGCCCTTTGATTCAAAGCTTCAAAACTCTGCATCAAAATATTAGATGTCACTAAACCGGCACAAAAAAGGACAATGAAGAAAATGTTATTTTCCAAATTCCTCAAAAGAAAACCCAAGCATCCTATTAATAAATGTGAACCTCAATTAGACAAAACACGATCATACACAAATCATTTCTATTATACATTAAGCTCTACTGCATACTCCACTCTGACTGACATGACTACATCTCAAGTATGGGTAATGAAAAAGCAGGAAAATAAAATTATAATAAAATACAACCTGCTGTGTGTTTATGTCAACACCAGAGAGCCAGCAACCAAATCCAGGATGTGAGTGATACCACCCTACCACCATCTCCGGCCTGCAACACCAATTACATGAATAAGTTAGCCAACCAGATATAGAACAAAACAAGATCATGAACCAAGTTTTCAATTACAGACATACAATTGCAAAAGGATACAAAACATATGTCAGCTATCAAATTATTATGTTTACAAATGCAAAACAATGCAATAGGAAAAAAAATAGAGTGACTATCCAATCATGATGCTTCTGTTCCTGAGAGCTTACACAAGAAGTTCATCCGCCAATCAACTGAATAATATAAGTTTTCAAATAGCAGAATTCAATCGATTATGATAGCCATTTGTTTTTTTCTCATTGAAGTGATATGATGTACGTTATTGCATTCTGATACTAATTAAGTTTCACTGAAGTACAACAGGTTTTCCATAAGTAACAGATGATTCAGTGATTATGTGCAAATTGCTGTATGCCCACACAAATATGTTCCACACTGTTCAATTATCGAGTAACTATCATCAACTAATGAAGAGTTACACATCCTGGCTTTCAACCGTTTATTTACAAATGTTTTCAGTACTTTTTCTAATCAATCAGCAAAAACAACACAAATGCAACAATTTCCAATTATATACAATCTGACAATTCATAAGTGAGATAAACAATCTTATATGAAAAAGAACCAAATTAATCAATTCTAATATAAATCAATCACTAGCGGCATATACCTTCCAGTCTGCTTGAGCATGTCAAGCATGTTTGTCTGAAACACATGATCAACAGCTTCAACACTAACACCAGTTCCACTTTGTGGCATAGCAAAAACATCCACAACCCGAACCGTGTACTCATCCACAAATTCTCCCAGCATCAGACCCATGACCTCCATGGGCACCCCAGCTCTTCCTGAAATTTTTGTAAAAAAAAAAAAAAAAAATCACCCCAAATTTTTAATCTACGTCAAACATAAATTAAGGTTCACCAAAACCTTAGCCAAAAAAAACAAAAACAAACACAAACTAGATAGGATTTACAATGTTGATTTATCTAAAATGTCTCAGCAAAACCCCAACTTCTGCAATCTGAACGCAAAGAAGAAAGCCCTAAATTTAAGCTAAGCAACATGAGATACCCATAAAATCGTTGAAATTAATAAATCTTTTAAATAACTGAGACAACAGACACTAAGATCGAACCACACCATGAAACCCTAATTCAGACTTAATAAAAAAAAACACCCATAAGACGAATGGATTTCTGGAATCTTACCGTGTTTAAGCATCTTGAGGAGAGCGAGTGAGGAGATGTAAACCTGCTCCGATGAATCGAGAGTCGGCGAGTCTGGTGGCGGATGACCCAAGGCGCCACCGGCACCGGCGAACATTCTTTGCAATCTTTCCATACCTGACATACTCCAAGCTCTATCGATGCCAAACAGAAATTTAGGTTTCTTTCGTAGCAAGACAAGACTATTCCACTAATCTGATATTTATGTTAAGAAAAAGTGAGAGAATATTAGATAAATGTCGAGCGGTCACTTGTTGATTTAGAGTTCGAGATCTAATCTTAAATTCTTGATTCGAATTCAGGAAGTACGGTTATTTCAAGAGTCTTGGATATTCAGTATTTTAATTGATCTGTTTAAGTACTGAAGTAATAGTTTGACGGTAAAATTTCCAACAATTCAAAAGAAAATATAAAATCAATTGTTGCCAATGAAAAAAGTACATTATCAATTGTTACTTTATAATTAATATTATATTATTTTATTTTATTTTATATTTAAAAATATAATTGATATGTATGTATAAATTAAATATTTTTAAGATTTCTATCGCGATACGTGGCAGATCACTATTAAATTCTATTAATTAGGAAACCTATTACAATAAGAATACAATTTATTATTAAAAATTAAAATTATAAACCTATAATAAAAAAACATAATCTCCAATCAAAATAAGAAACTTATTAATTTAATATGTATCACTTATTTTCTAAAATAATTTTTTATTTTTCAATTATAAAATAAAAATATCTGTAAAATTAATTTTTAAAAACATAATATCCTACCAAAATAAGAAACCTATTAATTTAATATGCGTCACTTAATCTCTACTATAATTTTTTATTTTTAAATTATAAAATTAAAATATCTCTAAAATTAATTTTTAATTTTAAAATTTTAAAATTAAAATAAGAATCTAATTATGATGTAAAAATAGAATATCTTATTTATTATTAAATTATAATATTAAAATATCTTTATAATATTTTATCATTAAATTGTATAATTAAGATAAGAAACCTATTACAATATAAAAACATAATCTCTTATTAAAATAGAACATTATTAATTTAATTAATTAATTAATAATAAATAAAAAAATATATTATGAAGTAAAAACATAACCTCTTATTAAAATAAGAAATCTATTAATTTAATACATAGCACCTAATCTTTACAATTAATTTTTTATTATTAAATTATAAAATTAAAATATCTCTAAAATTAATTTTATTTTAAAATTATAAAATTAAAATAATAATAATTAAAATAAGAAACCTATTACAATATAAAAATAAAATCACCAATTTATTATTAAATTATAAAATTAAGATATCAAAAAATTTACTATTAAATTGTAAAATTAAAATCAGAAACATATTACAATATAAAAATATAATCACCTATTAAAAGAAGAAACATATTAATTTAATTAATTATAATTAATTTCTTATTATTAAATTATAAAAATAAGTCTCATTAAAATAAAATAAAAAACATATATAGTATATAATCTTTATAATTAAATTTTTATTACCTATTACTGTCGCATCCCGGTATTTCCAAACATGTGATGGGCAGATGACAGCTTAATCATCACCCAAACCCCTGACATACACTGCTAGCTGTACTGAAATGACCGACTCACAACACGCAATCATATACACATACATATCATAACTTGAAAAGTTATATATTTCATATCTCAAATCTGTACACATAAAAATCCACATACAACTGACATAATACTTGACACATATACATGGCCTTTTGGCCTATCTTAACATCATTTAATACTAACGACGGGGCTCTACTCTGAACTGACGTCCGAAGTGTGTAATGACTGCCACTGGGTCTCGTCTCTTCCAAGCAATGCTCGAACCCATGACCTGCAAAACAACTAGAAAATGGGATGGGTCAGGTCTTTTGAAAGACCTGATGAGTGAATATTGGAGGGCAAATAAAATCATTTGAAGTTAAATACATAATTAAACTCAGACATAGTATAAAAGAGTGTTAAAATATTGAATCAAAACAACATAAATAATAATCTGGGAATCCAATGAGGTGATTGAAATCTGAATACATGACATAAAGATCTGGAACTTAATCTAACTGATAACTGGGTACATGAATGAACCTAGCTTTACTATTCTGTGATGTTACCCTGAACCTAACCTGAAGCTGTCATAAACTAAATAATATGCTTTCAATCATTG
Source organism: Zanthoxylum bungeanum (assembly GCA_019454045.1). Taxonomy (NCBI): domain Eukaryota; kingdom Viridiplantae; phylum Streptophyta; class Magnoliopsida; order Sapindales; family Rutaceae; genus Zanthoxylum; species Zanthoxylum bungeanum. The sequence goes on along the minus strand of SKCR01011787.1, from coordinate 18,142 downwards.
CCTAAATGTTATACGGTGACTTGAGTATGTATGAACTATACTAAGCTGTCTAAATTGAGAACTAACTATTGACATCCTAATCTGCTAACGTGGCTTGAACAGATGTGATCAGACCAGAAACTATATGAACTGAACCTGATTCTGAAATCTACATGACCTATATTGGATTTTCCTGCAATGAAAGCTGCATACTCAATGAAAGCTGCATATTGAACACGACTTAATCTTAACTGACTTCTTCTGGAATTACCTGAACTAAAAATGCATGTGATGAATCTGTAATTTAAACTAAACCTGTATGACTAGGTGTTGAACACTTAAACTGAATATGCTTGAGCTAAATCCAAATACTAAACTGAAATGCATGAACTGAACATGAAATGTATAAACCACATATGCCTATCTGATTTGTAAATGTGTGAGTTGAATCTGAATACTAACTAACACACATGTGTTATTCCTGATTATCTAACTGAGGGTGCATGAGTTAATATAAATTTCTAACCTGAACATAGATATGTCCTGAATGTCTTAGCTGAATAGACATGAACTGCGCCTAACTACTTGAACTGGAATGTATGTCTAACTACCTGAACTTGGAATGGATGGACCTAAAAACTGAACAAGACATGCATGGAATGATCTGATTATATGACCTAGAATGCATGATCTGATATGAATATCTAACTGAATGCATAAGTTACACTTAACTATTTGAACTACCGATGCATGATCTAATATGTTGGCTGCATGAACTGAAAACTGCATGTGGATCGTGATCATGAAATTAATGCATGCTATAACCAAACCACCCATATCTGTGGCAAAAGCCATCCCAAACTCGTGGTGGCTTGGTTCTAATCTAGCTCGTGTATGAACCATAAAATCTGGGATTGACTACAGGAACCGCAACCTACGAACCTGAAACTATCATGAGCTAAAATGTTATAAGCTGACCCGAATCTGAATGACCTGAATCACCATTCTACATGAGCTAGAAACGACCATCAGGAAGCATGACATGCATAGCTGAAGTTGTAATGTAACATGACATGGATGCATTACCCTTAAAAATATAATTAATTATGAAAACATGAAATTCATATTTGAAAATCTGTATTAAAATCAACAGTGCGGTAAGAACTGCTTCTGAACTCATAAAAATATAAACTAGGTTCATTCCCAAAAATCAGTGTGGAAATCATATGTGAAAATATGAAATCTCAAGAAATTGGAGAATCTGTAGAAAACCTGAATTTATAAAAATATAAACTAGGTTCATCCTCAAAAATATGTGTGGAAATCATAGCGTGAAAATCTGAAATCTCAAGTAACTAGAGAATCTGTAAAAAACAACTGGACACATAGAGACGTTACGTATCGCCATCCCCTCATACGCCTAAAATAGTTCATTGAGGCGTTACATATTGTCGTCCCTCAAGTCACTGAACTAGAGTCAGTAGTGATAATTAATGTTGTCATCTTGACCCTGAAATTAGGATCTAAGGGCGTCTTGTAGCACCGTCCCCTAGTCCCGAAACTACATGCACACATAGCTATTGTATCTAGTAGAAAACCAGACACATGGAGGCGTTAAGTATCACCGTCCCCTCATACACCTAAACTAGTGCCTTGGGGCGTTACATATTGTCATCCCCCAAGTCATTGAACTAGAGTCAGAAGCGCTAAGCAATGCTATCAATCTGACCCTGAAATTAGGATCTAGGGGAGTCATATAGCTAAACTAGAGTCAGAAGTGCTAATTAATGTTGTTATCATGACCTTGAAACTAGGATCTAAGGGCGTCTTGTAGCACCTTCCCCTAGACCTGAAACTACATGCGTACATAGCTGCTGTATCTAGTAGAAAACCAGACACATGGAGATGTTACGTATCGCCGTCCCCCCATATAGCTAAACTAGTGCCTTGGGGCGTTACGTATCGTCATCCCCCAAGTCACTGAACTAGAGTCAGGAGCGCTAATCAATGCTATCAATATGACCTTGAAATTAGGATCTAGGGGCATCATATAGCACCACCCCTAGTCCTGAAACTACATGTGGACATGTTTGTTGTATTCGTCAATTCCAATGATCCGTCAATTCCAAAAACAAAAGATAAATCATTTCATAATCTTAAAAACTGAAAAAAGAGTTCTAAAAACTTACATGTATGATTTATGAGTAACTTTAGATTGATAGGTCTAATTTGAGAATGCAATTGGTGTAGACACTGGATTTCACCTTCGGTCCACAATCGAGAATTTGTATGATGAGACACTAATGATCCTGCAAAACAAAGGTAGAGTAAGCAGAAAGCCTCTACCCACCAGTGTGGTGGGCGTCGTAGGCGCTCTAACACTTAAGTCAGTAGTGAAGACAAACAGTAAATAATGAAAAAGTAAGGTCTGAGGTTACCTTGACCTCAGTGTACTGCCATGAGGGTGGTGGGCCAGTGTTTAGAGGGTGAGAGGCTTTGAGAGCTCAAGTAAGAATGCTTAAGCTTGAATGAATCATAATTCTGAATTCCATTTCCTTTTATAGACTAAGGAATATGTTATGATAGTTGGAATAATGACCATATTTATGGAGGTGGGGCCCACTAACATGCTTAACATCTATCTTTCAGTGATAAGTCAGCTAAATATACGCAGAGAAATTAATTCATGAAATGATACTATTCGGTTGGGAATTGTTTGGAAAATTGCGTTGTCTTGAGAGTTTCATTTGAAATTGGGCCTGAGTCTTGGCCCAAATTTGGTCTTGGTACGATTTGGAGGAGTTGGGCCATATCTGATTTGGGGCCCGAGGTGAAAAATAATAATGCCCTTAGCACAAATTTGGCCCGTATAATTTATCTCATACTCTCTAAGTCATGGAGTCCTTGACTTGGAGAGTATTCTACGAGCATGTCATCTGGGGTAAAACACGTAAGCGTACCTGGACGTGGATGTCATCTGGACCTATTAAAGGTCATACCATGTTGTTGAAGCTAAGTATATATTCAGGGATGATCCTCAGTCGACCAGTCTTGGACGTTGATATCGTTTGGACCTGTCCAAGATTATATCATGCTGATGAAACTATATCTGGATTTTAATATCGTTTAGACCTGTCAAAGGTAATATCATGTTAATGAAAATAAATAAATATTTATGGATGACCCTCAGTCGACCAGATCCAAGTATCGACTCGACATGAGCCATTGGGAAATGTTCCCATCGACTAGACCAGATGAATGCCATGATAATCTCCATTCGACTGGTCAGTGAATGACCAAAGGAGTCTTCAATGTCGTCTGGAATAGATGAAGGTTGAGGTCTTGATCTTAACTCGACATGAGCCATCGGGGAATTTTCCCATCGACTGAACCAGATGAAGGCTAGAATAATCTCCATTTGACTGGTCAGTGAATGACTAGGGGAGTTGACCGACGTTTGACCGGTGTTATCACACACGTATAACGCAATCACACATATCGTTCAAATAATATAAAATGTTTCCATCCCACGAGGACTTAATACCTATGCTATTAATTTATGAAGTAAAATATTTACGAGTATCTAATAGATTGGTGGTTTGATTGGATGGTTACTTTAAACTAAAACAAGTAAATAAAACAGTATGAAATTGAATTAAAGGTAAAATCAATATTATTAAAATATATAGGGTTGTGAATTCTTCCAATATCTTTTAAAGATGAAGTAGTTATTTCATGTTTGTGTAATATATTGGTTTATTAACCTGGAACATGAATTTATGCAAAAGCTTATTCCGATGGTCAGATACAAATACCCAGTATAACTCAATTAATCATATTCCTATGTTAACCAAGTTACATGAATTCATTAAGATTAAGTTCCAATTACGGTTACCCCCGCCCGACATGTATATTCCTATCTTGTAATAAAATCTATTAGGGGTTATTTATCCTTAAGGAAGATCGTGAACTATTGAGTCTAGGGCCTTAAACCTAAAATCCATTTTCCAAGTTCATTTTAAGTTTACGAGATCAATCTTATTAATGGCCAGTTAACAAGAAGCATTAAGACTAAGGCTCAATAAATAAACCTTCATATTACCCAAACCGTAAAATAACTCATTATAAACCAGTGATATTAGAATTCATCACAACCACAGATAATATGTTTAGTTACAAAACATACTTAGGATTACTAAACACTTAAATAAACAAAACATCAATAAAAAAAATAACTTGGAGATAAATAAAGTAAAATTACAATAATGAAAGAAAATATTGGGGGTTTACATATACACCTTTAATATTTCAAAATTAGAAATCTCCATTATTGTCAATATTTACCGATTAATTAATTATATTTAACCAGACCATAAATGCGGTAATTCCATTTGTCTCAATAAAATCCAACCGACCATATAGGCGGTAACAAGGTTATTACCTAAACCGACTATATAGGCGGAAACTAAGTTTGAAATGTAAAACCGACCATATAGGCGGTAAATAAGGTTGTCACCTAAACCGACCATATAGGCGGAAACTAATTAATCCAATTTTTAATTAAAATAAATGAGATTAATCTAATTTATTATATTAAAAGTCTCATCTTTCACCCCAGCAGAATGAGATTACCTGCTCATGCTGTAAATGAAAACACACAAAATTTTATTAATTAAATAAAAATAAAATACAAGAAAACTTAAATAAATATACAAGATACTTTCCTTTAGGTTTTCATGAAGAAATTCCTCCAAAGAAAGCATGAAAAATTTACAAAATTTAGCTTGGTATATATAGGCAAATCTAAAGGCTTCCACCAATTTCTCCACCAATTGCTTTACCAAACATGGCATCCAATATGACACCAAACATGGCACCAAACATGACACCAAACCCTCCACCAAACATTAAGTTTGACCATTTTTATTTTTATTTTTTTTTTAATTTTAAAAATGACTTAAATAATTACACATACCACACTTCCGAATATTTTATCAATTTCGATCATGGAAACTTCGGAATTCAAAATTATTATGAACTTCAAAGTTGTAGCTATTTGAGTCTTCTTTAATCTGGAACTTGAATCACCTCAATCCGATATTGGAGTAAAACGTTATGGCCAAAATACGACAATTGCGTAAAGTTGGAATTTTCGAAATTGTACTTCGTTAGAACGCCGTTTCAAGTTTCCAATCTCCAAAATCAAAATAGCAAGTCCAATTTTTACCCTTATTTGTAACTAATTTCGTTCTGATTGATTCCTTTAAGTCCCTATTTTATTTTATCTGCAAAATAAACTAAAACACATCACATAATTTTAAAACACGAGAAACTATACAAAATATTAAGTAAAATACGGTAAATAATGATATATTTTCCGCTCATCAGGAGTCTTCAATAACCTGAATTTTGTTTGGACCAAATGAAAGTTCAGGTCTTGATCTTGACTCGACATGAGCCATTGGGGAATGTTTTTGTTGACTAGACCAGATGAAGGCCAGGATAATCTCCAGCCGACTAATCGTCGACTGATCATAAAGAGGACCAGGGTAGTCTTCAATGTCGTTTGGACCAAATAAAGATCCAGGTCTTAATCTTGACTCGACATAAGCCATTGGAGAATGTTCCCATTGAATGGACCATATGAAGGCCATGATAAACTCCATTTGACTGGTCAATGAGTGATCGGGGAGTCTTCAATGTCGTGTGGACCAGATGAAGCCCTAGGTCTTGATCTTGAGTCAACATGTGCCATTGGGAAATGTTCCCGTTGATTGGACCAAATGAAGGCCAGGATAATCTCTAGCCAACTGGTCGTAAGGAGGATCAGAGGACTCTTTAATGTCATCTGGACCAAATAAAAGTACAGGTCTTGATCTTGATGTTGCGCCAGTTGTGGAACCTCTAGGGTCGGATCGATGCCCCACGCAGCGGAAGTGGGTCTAACCCAAGGATATAAAGTATATGTGTATTTTAAAATATTTATTGAAATACTATATTCCATTACGAGTGTATAGGAAAAAAATCGAGACTGAATTGGAGTCCGGAAACTCAAAAACGGAGAAAAACACAATTTAGCGCGCGTAGCACGCTCTGTACGCACTACAATGTACGCACACACTGTAGCGCCCAACTCCAAATACCTTTTTGTTTTCATTTCATTTCATTTGTTTTTAAATGGCTCTTCAGCTCACTTTCCAGAGAGCTGAAGGAATTATGGTATGTTACCCTAATTTATTCCGATCTTCCCTAAACACTTTCAAAATACCCAAAATTAATTTTAACAACACATAAATATAGAGTTCCAAACTCTACTTTTATATCTATGTCTAACATAAATATTTTGACCCAATTACAAGCATATTGTGTTTATACTTCCAAAACATCCTAATATAATTAATTAGCCTACTTTCAACATTATGTATTCCAATATATAATTCATCACTGTATGTCTCACTAATGAAAAAAAATACTTTTGAAGAAGATTAAACGTACCTAGCAAGGTTGATTTAAAGATCCAATCTAATTCTCCTTGTTGAAATATTGTGGAGAAATTCCAAAGTTAGCAAGTTTGACTCCAGGATTCAATTTTGATTCCAATACTAGCAAGCTTCACTCCAAGATTCAATCTTGATTTCTCCTAATTGAAATGTTGCACAGATCTCACAAAGTTCTCTAAACACTTCTCTAACTTAGGATAATATCTCTAATTCTTGCTAGTATTTAGCTTTCTCAAGCTTAATTAAAAATTTCATAAACCTTGCTATTTATAGCAAAACTTATGCAATTTTTAATTAATAAAAGCTGTAATCAATTTTTAGGTGGGCTTAATTTAATTTGTCCAAATATGTATAATTAGTGCGACTAATCTCCATTGTCTGCCACTTTGATTTAATCCAATTAAATCAAGCCAAAACCACATATTATTAAATACTTACAATTACCATAATATCCTCAAATGGTAGATGATTTTACAATTAAGCCATTGTGTAATTATTGAATTAATCTAATTAGGTCAAAAGTAAATAATCAATGTTATCCAATAACACTTGATTATCTTAGTTGATGATTATAATATCGATTATTATCTTTTGTCAAAATTAATCAGCTACCCAAATGCTCAACAAGTATACTTCATATTGGGACTCTCTAAGTTCAGATATGTTCGTCATATAAGCCTTGCTAATATATACGTAATTCGACCACTTCTGAATTCACGAAGGACACGAATGACTTTTCTGAACTATACAAGTTGAGGTAATCACATATGTTTAACAATTCTTTTATCTTAGGCTATCCGAGTTGTGCTTAGGAAACATAGAATACACCGTCAAGTTTTTGAGGCGCACATCCCATGTCAACATGTCCACGATTCTTCATAACTGATGCGATCCACCCTAGGTGATCGACTTTGGCCAAAGCTTTAAGAGTCATGACTTTACTAACATGGATACCTAAACCCCTTATGGTATATATATGGGTCGACTGATCCTATCTTGCTTTGCACTTGATCACTGAGTGCATCGGTTCACACCCAACGAACATCTAGAGGTCAGACCATGAAAGATTTCTGACATATATGGCATCAAAGTGTGGAGGATCTCACACAAAATCAATGTTATCCTATTGTCAAAGGATTACATATGCTACTCGACTCGAGGACATTCCTATTGATGGTGGTGTGTACTTCCAACTATTAGGAATCACCTGTGAGTCATTCACAAATCGGTCCAATCAATAAAGAAGATAAGTATAAGAGAGACTTTGGAGGCTCATTTGCCTCATTTAATAAAAATCCTCTCGTTTTACAAGTTTGGGAAGAGCTTTCCTTATTTTCAAGGTATTCTTCACACATTCTTCGTGTTCTTCAATTTTTCAATTTGTAGATACAATTGGATCGTAGTCAAATCCCCATTTGATTCTTAAGATTGTAGTGAGATTATTGGAATTGTGTTTAATGATTAGGTTAGTTTGATCTTCAGGGAATAGAAATTCATGAGATATAGTGTTTGTAGGCTTGTTGTTTGAAAAATGTCGAGTAAAGGTTCACATGATAGTATTGATGTCCAAATAGAGAGGTATACTGAAACACCTAAAAGAATATCCTCATTATGTCAAATGTCTACCCCAAGTGATCTAGGTGTTGCTCGGCCTTCAATGACTTCACCAACATCTCGTCTATATAGACCTCTATGGTCTTCTTGATTTGCTAGGAGAACATCTCGTTGATGAGACGTTGGTAGGTGGCTCTAATATTTTTAAGTCCGAATGACATCACCTTGTAACAATAGATACCTCTATTGGTGATGAAGGCTGTCTTTTCTTGATCGTTTGGGTGCATGAGGATTTGATTATAGCATGCATCTAAGAAGCTCAACAACTCATGTCCAACTGTAGCATCAGTCATCGAATCAATGTGAGGCGGATGGAAATAGTCTTTTGGACATGCCTTGTTCAATTCTGTGAAGTCGATGCAGACTCGCCACTTCTCATTCTTCTTTCGGGCTACAATGACGTTTGCAAGCCACTCTGGTTATTGGACTTCTTTGATGGCTTTGTTTTGTAATAGTTTTTGTACCTCCTCATCGATGATTTGGTTTCTTTCTGGAGCAAACTTTCTTCTCTTTTGCCCGACTAGGGGGTAACCTGGGTCTATATGTAGTTTGGATAAGAATTTAGAAAGAAAGAAAACAACTACTAACTTGGATAAGAATTTCACCTGTTTGTCACTAACTTGTTTTGTGTGTTTGATTGTATTTTTTGCTTTTGTGTGAACTTGATTGACGTTTGTGGGTATCGTCACTGTAAGCCCTCATGAGACTACAATTCGTCCACTAGGGACACCTAGGGATTTAAAGGCTTGTTGCATACGCTAAATGCAACCGTGATCCCTACGAAAGTGGCTTAGTTTAATTTAGTTTCAATTATTTATTTTATTTTATTTTGTTGTTTTGCTCGAGGAATAGCAAAATATTATGTTTGGGGTGTGATAAGCGGAAAATATATCAATATTTCCCGCCCATTTGACATAATATTTTGTATAGTTTCTCGGGTTTTATGAATATTTTGATGTTTTTTTGTGTATTTTGTTGATAAATAAGGTTTCAGGACTCATTGGAATCAAATCGGGGCCAAAACGATGAAAAACGGACAAAATGGCAAAATTATAATTTTCCAGCTTAGGCGTCGCGACGCGAAACTCCTTCAGCGTCGCGACTGCTAACATGCGCCAGCCACGTGTCAACATCACATCAAACCTGCTATCATACACCGGACATGTGTCATTATCCCAACGGACCGCTTAAGACGCGTGCCACGTGTCATCATCCCAACGGGCCGTGTAACCACTTGCCACATGTCGCCACATCAGTTCCACATGTCAAGCCACGTCATGTGTCGCGACTCAACGCTCCTTCCATGTCACGCCACGTAGACATATCATCGCCATATGTCGTCATCTCAGTGGACCGCATATGCCGTGTGCCACATGTCACAATCCAGACGAAATTGTGTCATATGTACTGCCAGCTCAGGCGTCGCGATGCGGAACCCTTTGCGCGTCACGACACCCATACCAAATTTTTACCTATAAATTCCAGTCGATTTCATATGTAAAATCATACTTTCCATGGTTTCTTGAATAAGAATTAATGATTGTATCTTGTGTGTTTTATTTAGTAGTTTTGTAATGTATTTTTTTTATTTTTAGTAGTAATAATAGTTTATTTATTTTATCTTTCTTTTATGTTTTGTAGTTAATTTCCGTTGGGGGAAGGGTGAAGCTTTTATTATGATAACTTAGATTAATCTCACTTAAATTATAATATGGAAATTATAATTTAATAATATGGATTAAAGTTGGTACTGTCTTAATGACTATTTTTTTATTTGACTTAATGTGACACAACCTATACAGTCGATCTTTAGGTGACAGATGATTACCGCCTATATGGCTGGTTTATGGAAAAATAATAACACCGCCTTTATGGTTGGTTTGACTTAATTGGATAACACTCATAATTTCTATATTATAATAAAGTGAGATTTCTAAACTAGAAATAATAAAAGTGGATCTCTTAACCCCAGCATTTTATTTTTAATCTGGGGAAGTGATGAAGCACAATATTCATGAGCTTAATAATTGATTTGATTATATTATGTGTGATACTTTGGCTTGTTTATCGAGTCTTAGTCTTAATGATTCTTGTTAATTGGTCATTAATAAGATTGATTTTGTAAACTTAAAATGAACTTGGAAAAGAGATTTTAGGTTTCAGCCTTAGATTCAATAGCTCATGATCTCACATTGGGGCAGATGATCCTTAGGTAGATTTCCTTCCAGGATAGACATATACCTGTCGGGCGGGGGTAGCCACAATTGGAACTTGAACTTAATGAATTCAGGTAACTTGGTTAACATAAGAATATAGTTAATTGGGTTACTTTGGGTGTTTGCATCGGACCATCGGAAGAGGCTTTTGCATATCTTCGTGTTCCAGGTTAAAAACAAATTTATTACACATATATAAGATAATAAATTCATCATTAGAATAATATTGTGTGGAATCACAACCCTAGATATTTGTGTCTTTTGTTTATTTTCCTTAGTGTTTTCTTTTGTTTATTTATTTATTTAGCAAATCCACATTCAACCAACCAATCAGCAAACATTCCCTTCTCCCTTTAATTAGATACCTGTAAATAAATAAAATCAATAATTAATAACAACAATAGAAATTAAGTCCTCGTAGGATCAATATTTTTATACTACTTGAGCGATACGTGCGCTTGCATTACGTGTGTGATTTCACCGATCATAGACTAAGGAATATGTTATGATAGTTGGAATAAGGCCCATATTTAAGAAGGTGTGTACCACTAACATGCTTAACATCCATCTTTCGGTGATGAGTCAGCTAAATATGCGCAGAGTAATTAATTCATGAAATGATGTTATTCGGTTGGGAACTATTTGGATAATTGGGTTGTCTTGAGAGTTTTATTTGAAATTGGGCCTGAATCCTAGCCTAAATTTGGTCTTAGTACCATTTGAAGGAGTTGGGACATATATGGCTCGAGGTGAAAAATAATAATGCCATTGGCCCAAATTTGGCCTGTATAATTGGCAGATATGATGAATTCTTGAACTGCAAGTCTATGGATGAACTGTAAATTATGATGAACTAAATTTAATGCATGTTGAGACATGAGACATAATTGTGAAACACCTATAGTAACTGAACTTAAAACTAAAAATTGAATATCTAAGCTGTGATACATAAACTGACACATGAACTGATAACTGGTATGGCTACATAACCGGAATACATAAGAAAAAAAAACAAAACTAAGGTTGTACACTAAAGGCATGAACGATATTAGATAACTTAAGTTGAATTAACATAACTAAAAGTATAAGAGAAATTATAAACTGAGTACAAGAAGCTAATCGCACAAGTTTAGAGATAGAATCAAACATAATGTAAACCATAGAGAAGTGAAAGAAAATGATAACATTCACTCACAGACCGACGCTTCTTCGCCAGTGTGCCTGAATACAGCCATATAATCCTGCGAGGTGACTATTGAACATGTGTTCAAGTATGGTTAGCATACTCGAACTAAGGATACGAAGCTTGATTCATACTATTTAACCGAATGTATTGATAATTCTACATGACTTGCTTATGATAATACTGATGGTGCATTTCAGCGTAGCCGATTTGGCCACTTGAAATGTTCCATGATATCTGTCAATTAAATGTCCAACTAGCCTAACCCTATATTATCAATCTTACATGTCCATTATTCTCACAACTTATCACTTTTATGCTAATCATCATGCACTTATATGATTCATATTTAAACAAACTTAACATCCAACTTTAATATAATAAAAAATAATTTGACCAAGACATCCATATTATAACCTTAAAGCTTTCTAATCAAGCCATTACAAACACACATTTTAATATTATCACAAGTACACTTTCACATTCAAAACACAATGTTTATCATTGTCACAATTCTCATATCATAAAATTTATACTACATCACACACATACATATTAAACTTATTTCTTCAAGTTTGTTTACATACAATTGTATGTAAACAAACATACATACTATAATTCATCTTCATATTTATTTATTTAGACATACATACATACTTAGACAACCAATATTGAATCATTCACTTAGCCTAAACATTCTGCCAAATGGTGATTAAATACATCTCAAGTTTTACTCAACACAATCATTATCCATCATTATTTATTATTTAAAAACCATAAAAATCAACCCTCATACCTATAACATGATTCGACCAAGGGCTTGATTACACCACATTGGGAGCTTTCAACTCCAAACCAAAAAATACATTTCTAAACATCTTCATTCTCATCTAAACACAACAAAAACAATAACCCCACTCCCCTTATCACCTTCAGCCACCCACCTCTAAATTGGAGAAAATTGGACATTTTGATAAACAAGCCTAATACATGCATATATCAACACGAAACTGCATGGTTACACATGCTATTAACGTATCTCAAGCTCAAATGCACAAAATGGTTCATAGGCATTTCGAAAATAAGGCTAAAAATACATGTCTAAACCGGAAATTAGAGAAGAAAAAGATTATAGGGACTCACATGCTTGGAATGAAGCTTCAATCTATTACTTTTGGCATGAAAAATGGAAGCCTTTTTATGAAGTAAGAATAGCGTGAAAGAGAAGCTCCTCTCAAGCTCGTTTCTTCTAGATTTTAGGGATGAGTGAATAGCATTTAAGGGGTTAAGAATAACTTGGGTTGATATTTTCCTAAAAGGAGTGGACAACATTTTACCACTTGTCTCTTTTAATGTCACATAAACGTAGGTTACTATTCACTATACATTGAACTGAAATTTTGACTTATGAATGGTTCAAATTTGGGAAAATATTCCACACATAAATTGTGGGTCTCAGTTTAAGCTTTCCAAAGGTATAAGACTCATGAAAATCAGAGATTGTATGAGAAAATTATGGCCAGATTACTAAAACTAGCTTATTGACATTGTTAAGTTAAAATGAAATGCTTAAACTCAAAAAAATTTGGGACCTCCGGACAAGAATCCTAAGGTGTGAAACCTATTTTTATATTATTTTATGAATTCTAACATGTCATGCATGATGATTCACTATACTGGATATGACCAAATTGACCGGGACGTTACAATTACAATAAAAAAATATATTATAATCTCCTATGAAAATAAAAAACATATGTGATACTTACTCTCTACAATTAATTTTTTTATTAGTATCTTAAGAGAGATGAATAATAATCATCCACAAAAACTAGCCAATTTTTTTTTTATTTTTGGGTCTATTGTTATTTGTTATTTTACTTTGAATTATTTTTATAAATTTTTTCATGAATTTTTTATTATTTGTTGTGCTTCATGATGTAGATTCTGATTATTAGCTTTTGCACCGTGACATTTAAGATTTCAAGTTTGATAAGAAAATTTCAGCTTAAATTGAGTAAATTACATTAAATTTCATTGGAATTCATCTGAAAAAAAATTAATTTTTTTTTTAAAATTTATTTATAATTAGGAATATGTTTTCAAATGAGAGTAAGACGGGAGAAAAACTCTAATGTGAAATAGAAATACTGTTTGAGAATTAATAAACAAACAAAAGAGAAATAAATATTAAGTGAAAGTAAACTAATTGTCTTATCTAGACTATAAAACCAACTAGATTCGGATCATTTATAAGATCAATACCTAAAATCTTATTAAGATTTTTATTATGATATGAAATTATATCAATGATGTGCTCAACCACCACAAAGTGCGAGTCCTATATTAGTTATAATAAATTTTCCTAATAACTCTAACTTTTTCAAAAGTCAGAAATCACAACTAATCATAATAATTTTGTATTATTATTAACTAAATATTAAAAATTATATTTTGATCAAAATATAATTTTATTATTTCCACTCAAATCACTGAGCAATATTTAAGTAGGAAATTAGCTAAATTATACAAATTTTAGACACTCATTTTCCAAATAGTCATTATTAGGTTTTTATATCCATTCTAACTAGGGATGACAGTGGGTGGGGTATGGTGCGAGTTTGCCATTACCAAACCCGCACCCGCATATGTAAATAAATTACCAAACCCGCATCATACCCGTTGCGGGTTTTAAGTTTCATTATCAAACCCGCACCGAATTTAAAAATAAATTATCAAACTCGCACTGGTACCCAACGGTTTTTTGCGGGTTTTTAAAATATTGAATTACTTTGTGTTCTTAATAATATAATTTTTAATTAAATAATTTATTTTTAATTGCTAGCGGTAGTTTTCACATTTGTTTTTCATTTGGCATATACAACATGCAATGTATGTATATACAGTACATAGATAACATAATGTATGAAAGACTCGATACCATATGTTTATTTTTTTCATATAAACATAATTAAAACGAGTTCTTCTCTTCATAATTATAATGATCAAATTTATCCAACTCAATCGACAATAAGTTAAAAAGTAATCACCAATCTCTGGTCATATTTTTTTATGCTAAGTGTAATTAAAGTGATGCTTACAAGGCTCAAGTGGTGTAAGTGTAATAAAGAAGCAGGAAAGCTACTGAAGTTGCAGTAAACACTAGCTTATTTTACTCATCTTCCGTTTGATCATGTGAACTTAATCCAAATTTTTGTATTATAATTTTATTAACAAGTATGATTAAAAAAAACAATAATAGTCATGCAAAAAATCTTCAGTTGGGCAGGTTGCGGGCTGCAGCTGAGTGGGAGTGTGAAACTTTGGATTAGTGTTTTAGGTTTATGTTTTGTTAGTTGTTTTTATATGATGGTTTTTTTTTATATGTCCTAAAAAATATTAATTAATAAAAAATAATATTGCGGGTATGCGGATACCCGCATTTTTTTCTTAAATACCAAACCCACACCGCACCCGCAGCGGGTTCTGCTTTAAATTACCAAACCTGCATCGCACCCACTAATATATTTACCAAATCCTACCCATTGCGGGCGGGTTTTTGCGGGTTTGTGGGTAAAATTGCAATCCCTAATTCTAACCAACAACAGCATAAAAAAATAAAATATCCTCATGACATAAAAACAAATCATAATTTTTTTCTCTCACTTCTTCTTATTCTCTCTTTATGCAAATTAAGAAATTTTTTTTTTCTCACTGATTACCTTTGGCTTCTGAGATTTATTTCAAAAACTAAATTTATAAGATTAATTCAGAAAAAATTCCAAATGATATTTCAATGTTTCGAATGACATGTTTTTTTTCATAATAAAGAGTATGGATATATGTTAATCTTAAGAAAAATATTTTAATTCCTTTTAAATTGGTCGTGCGTTGGGTGTCGTCACACACCTGTGCCACGACCATTCTTATATCCGACAATAATATAAAGGGCGTCGTCGTATACCTGTCGCATGATTATTCTCGCATGCGACGGTCAAATGATGAATGTCGTCACATATTTGTCACTCGTTCATTCTTATGTGTAATGTGTGTCATCACACATCAATTGTATGATTTTGTTCATTTTGATGTAAATTTTAATAACGAAATGAAGAAAAACAATACGCTTCTTTCTTCAATTTCATCTTCTTCTCTTCATATTCTTCATTCTAATTGGTAACTTTCCGCAAACGTTTACTTCTTTTTTTAATATTCAATGATTTTATTTTGTTTTAATTTTTATGTTTGTGACTGCGAGAGAGAAGAATATGAAGGGAATAGAAGAGAGATGAAGAGAATAAATATTTAAAGAAGAAAAAAAATGATAAGATGGTCTAAAAAATGAAATAGATGGCTAGCATTTGATTTAAATATATATATATATATAAAGTGTAATTGGATAAGAGCCCTTAAAAGGGAAATTTACAAAAGTAACCAAAAAACCAACTCATTTGTTAAAATGAGCAACAACATTTGCCATTCGTATTTCCAGCCACAACTTTTGAAGTGTACTTCGGAAAATCTGCATTCTCTGAAGTACATACCGAAATTGTTGTAAACTTCAGAGATATGAAGTTAAAACTTCAGATCTCCAAAGTTTTTTTTTTTTTTTAAATTTTTTTATTCAAAACTTTGGATCTTTGAAGTTTTGATTTCGAATCTTCGAAATTTGAAAAATATCTATAAAATCGGGCATTCGCTATTTTTTCTCACTACAAAAACTTAGTTTTTTTATGGTGATACAATATTGATTTTGATGCTGAATGAAATAGTTGATGATTTTTATTGATACATAAAATTTTTACATATAAGTCCGAAAATATAAATAAAAAACATCAATTTTCTAATACATTAAATCTGTTTACATAAATTGAAATTATTGTTGACATGGACTTTGGTTAAGAAGAGTCATGCATGAACGTTTATTATGTCCACGTTCGTCACATTGACTGTATATGACTTGCACTATTTGTTCGCTCTGTGACAGTCTTCTATTTGTTTTTGTTCGTCCCGTCGAAACATGCTCATTTGGTGGTAATACATTTAAACCTGCATTGAAAATCATAACATTAGTTAAAATTATTTTTGAATGTTTTTCCAATGATCAAAGTAATAATATTATACCTAATAACTCTTATGGCAAGACCCAATTAGATTGGTCACCAACAGGATGAATAGTTCCCCATACACAACACGAATGGTGGTCGTTGTGTACATCTTACTCAAAGATTAGAGTGTTTGATTCGAACGGTTTTAAGTGCAAATTTAAAAACAACTCCTAGTCCTTTTGACTACCAATTTCAATAACTAAACGTCGATGCGAATATGACGAAATCAAATTTTTTATACTGATTTTGTACTCAATTTTACAACTCTGTATCCGCATATACAACATTTCCACTAACTGCTCATAAGTTTTGCCTATAGTAATTAACTCTAATAAAAAAAATTCCTCATATGTATTGTACGTGCCAAATTTGGGCCCAAGGGTAAAATCGTCATTTCGCTTCCAAACCATCAAACATTAAAAACCCAAAGGCCCGACACCAATCACCCATCACCCGTCAGGCTAAAAAACCCAAAACAGAGAAATCCCATTTGTAAGCTTATATCGGTCCAAGTGATTTCACAAGCTCATATCCAAGAAAATATCTGACCAAAATGGCCCCTTAACTTATCAGTTGCCAAGCAAAAAAATGCTTGAACTCATAACTCCCCCTTCTTAGGAATCACCCGTTTCTAGCATCAAATAGGCAAATAATTAATGTATTAAATAAGCATACCTCCTAAAAGCATAAAAATAGAAAGGGTAATCCACAAACAGATGGCATATTTTTTCAGCAGGATTCTGAGCTCTCAAAGCTTTCTACTCTCTAAACACCGGCCGTCGCCCTCATGGAAGTCAACATAAATCAAGGTAACTTCCGACCTTATTCTTCTATTATTTATCGCTCGTCTTCACTACTGACTTGAGCGTTGGAGTGCCTACGGCACCCACCACACTGGTGGGCAGTACTTATTGCTCATTTTACCTTTATTTTGCAGGATTGCTAGTGCCTCAACCTACAAATTCTCGATTGTGGACCTCGAGCGAAAACTAGCATCCATAATTTGGCGCCCACCGTAGGGCCTTAGCGATTCATAGCAAGTA
Organism: Zanthoxylum bungeanum; assembly: GCA_019454045.1. Lineage (NCBI taxonomy): Eukaryota > Viridiplantae > Streptophyta > Magnoliopsida > Sapindales > Rutaceae > Zanthoxylum > Zanthoxylum bungeanum. Next base: position 499 of record SKCR01011787.1, on the reverse strand, counting down.
AAGATCTATCAATCTATGATTTCTAAAACACAGCCATTCATGGCTTCTAGCAGTGAGCAGACACCAGATCATGTGTCTATACAACTGGCCATACTCCAAGAACGATTACGTGCATTAGAAGAAAAGAATCAAGTCATGCGAAGCTCCAACACAACTCTTCTAAAATAGGTGGAACAAATCTCTTCAACTCTCATCATCATGACACTCTATACCATCCCAGCAATCCTACAATCCTAACCAATCTCCCATGGGCATTCAATAATGTGGCAAGCAACAATCGTCCATCAGACAACCATTCACCAAGTCAAGAAAGAATTCAACATATCTCCTTAACCGAGCAAGCGCAACAAGTCGTTTCCAACATGCGCAAAGAAATGTTAGAATTCAAAGAAGCAATTTTGTCCAGCCTCTCCAGTTTCAGGCTACCAATAAGGAAAAGTCGGGCCGAAATAATTTCTGATACTCCATTTCTGGAGACCATCACTTCCATCGAACTACC
>SKCR01011786.1:0-56226 GCA_019454045.1 Zanthoxylum bungeanum | reverse complement strand
AAATTTAACGAGATGTCTTATTGAGATTCTGAGGGCATACACAGAATCCTAACTCTCCCCACGAACCCGTTAGAATTGACATAATTCAACTCGAAGCAAATGTGAAATGCGTATCACTATTTCAACAGAAAATTTTTCTTCTTCGAAAGACTTTTTCAATAGATGAAAAAATCAGTTCAATCAAGTCCGTTTTCAACGATTTCAGTTTCATTACTCTCAAAGCATCTAACTAAATAAATCTATCACATTTGATTCACTTTCCAACCCAAAACCCGAAAATCCCTCGAAAAGTCTGAAAACATCATAAACGGATCCGGTAACTTTATAATCTATCTTGTTCCTTCTAAATCTGTCAAATGCTCATAATTTTATCATTCTAGGATAATGAGACAACTAATAATCATCATTACATATTTTTGGAAAATCTTCCGTAAAAGTTTTTCGAAATATAACGAAATGATCATGGACCCTCTGAAACCATCCAAATTATATTATATCTTCATGATTGTTAGATAATGAAAGAAAGTCTTGAATTTCTTTATATGAATTTACAATGGTAGGGGTCGTTTATAGGCTACATAGAAAACCAAAATAAAAAATGAATCTTATAGTTATGAAGAATAATAATGAATGTAGGAAATCTTTATCTAATAGGGAAATATAATAAAACCATGAATCCTAATGGTACTAGGAATTCTATTTTGGATATTGATTCCATATTCCTTAACATTCCTTAACACCCCCCTCAACCCCCCCTCAAACTCAAGCTTGGTAACGAAGGAGTAAGCTTGAGGTGCTTCTTTGAAATCAAGAGCGGAGTTTTGAAACTGAAAATCTTGAAACTTGGAGGCTGAAAACCTTGAGATAATTGATGAACTTTAACCTACGAAGCCGAAGAGGGAGCCAAAGCCCAAGAGGATGCCGAAGCCGGAGAGCTTTAACCTACGAAGCCCGAAGGGGAGCTGGAGCCCAAGAGGGTGTCGAAGCTTGAGAGCTTTAACCTACGAAGCCTGAAGGGGGAGCCGAAGCCCAAGAGGATGCCGAAGCCGAAAAGGGAGCGAAATCCTGAAAAAGAACCGAAGCCCGAAAGGGAGCGAAATCCTGAAATAAAGCCGAAGCCGAAAAAGGGAGCGAAATCTCGAAATAAAGCCGGAGCCGAAAAAGGGAATGAAAACCCTAAAGAGAGTGGAAGTAAAATCTTAAAAAGAGTCGAAACCTGAAAGGAGTCGGCCTAGCACACTTGTGAAGGGGTGGCGCGAAGGGGTGGCGTAAAGGGGTGGCGCGTGAGGTTCACGTGCCGATTGTGGTCGCGATCCCCACGCGCCGATGAAAGCAGAGAGAGTGAAACTAGAAAAAATGAGAACCTGATGTCTGATACCATGTTAGATAATGAAAAAAAGTCTTGAATTCACTCTATATGAATTTACAATGGTAGGGGCCTTTATATAGGCTACATAGAAAACCAAAATAGAAAATGAATCCTATAGTTATGAAGAATAATAATGAATGTAGGAAATCTTATCTAATAGGGAAATATAATAAAACCATGAATCCTAATGGTACTAGAAATTCTATTTTGGATATTGATTTCATATTCCTTAACATTCCTTAACAATGATTAACTCATATCTACCATGATGTTCACTAAAATATAGACACGCACGAAATTATATTTTACCAAAAAATCAGATCATATCAGATCAATCCAGTTCATTCTGATTTCACCCAGATTCTATCAATAGCATAAATTCAATACATTCTAAATTATTCAATTCAATACAATTCAATGCATTACTCTATGATACTACTAGAAGCATCCGAATACAAATCGTTAAACTTGAAAAATAGCAAATTTTAACGAGATGTCTTATTGAGATTCTGAGGGCATACACAGAATCCTAACGCTCCCATGAACCCGTTAGAATTGACATAATTCAACTCGAAGCTACTGTTTAATGAGTATCACTATTTCAACATGAAAATTATTCTTATTCGAAAGACTTTTCCAATAGATGAAAAATCAGTTCAATCAGAGCTTGTTTGTTATTTTTCTGACTGAAATAATAAAACTTCCTCCGTCTCTAAAAATCACATAACCAATTCTTTTGAATTTCATGATTTCGAAAGTAACGAGACACTCCAACACATATTTCAATGTTTAAATTCTTATTCTTCAATATTGTTTCTACGAGAATCTTTCAAAACTGTTCTGAAAATTTCGGATATTACAATGTCCACAATCACATATCACGTTGGCAAGCTCTTTAAAGGACAAAATCATATGCTGGACTGAAGACTTTGATAAAATAAACTCCCAAACACGTTGATAGGGTCGCATAAAATGCTCCTTCAATTCCGATTGAGTGTGTTAGTTTTGTGGATGAAAAAAGATTATATGAGAATTCGTACATATCATTCATGATTCAATAAAGTTTTACTATATATTCATGTGAATGATTTTAGCGAGGGAATGGGACAGTGGGTTAGCACTCCAACTCTGACTGGGAGTGATCTTTATAATTATTGTTCAACAAAATAAAAATCGGTCGCAAAAGTCGATAAGACCCAGAAACAGCCATAACAAAAATAATAAAATAGCTTCAATTATTTAAAATTTTGTAACACGTGTTTTTTTTTTTCCATTTTTCGGCAAAGAATGATTTCTCACTTATTTAAACTGCAAAGCGAAACGCAAATACAACTCAAAGAAAACAGCAACAGCAAAAACCATGAACACAGAAACAGAATCCTACGACAGAGCCAACGAAGTGAAACAGTTCGAAGACTCCAAGATCGGAGTTAAAGGATTAGTCGATTCAGGCATGACTACCATTCCCCGTTTTTTTATTCACCCACCCGAAGCACTCTCTGAAATCAGCCCATCCAAAATAATCACAAAACCAGACCCTGATATCATCCCAATCATCGATTTGTCCGGCGCTGACTCTGAGCTGCTGCGACCGAAGATTGTTGAACAGATTTCTCGTGCGTCCCGTGAAGTTGGATTTTTTCAGATTGTTAATCACGGCATGGATTGGACTGGATGTTATGGACCGTTTGATTGGAGCTATCAAAGGGTTTCATGAGCTACCGACGGAAGCCAGGGCGAAGTTCTATCATAGAGATCAAAGCCGTGCAGTCCTGTGCTTTTCTAACGTTGATATGTATCACTCTAAGGCTGCTAGTTGGAGGTAAAATATGAGATTTTCTGCAGTTATTTCTCATCTTTTTTCCTGAAATAATTTTGAGTGTTTATATATATATATATATATATTTTTTCTAGTATATGTTGTTTTCGACTTGCGTAATTTGTAGATGATCAGAACTTATACACGGGGTTGGACATCAGTTCTTACTTTGAAAAAAATATAATATAATAATAATTTTAAAAAAAAATAAAATAATTACCCAACTCATCTCTACATCTATTTTATTAATGTTAAAATCTATTTTTTATTTATTAATTTTATGAGGGATGGCTGTCATGTTAAGCACTCAATTAATTTTTTTTCCCTGAAAATAACATTTATTACAAAATTATAGTGATAGAATTTGCTGAGAAAAACTGTGTTAAAATTTTATAACTTATGTGAGTTTTAGTAAAAATAAACCGTTAAGATTAAATTACATTTAAATTATTATCACCAATTATAATTTACAACTATATATATATATATAATATATATATATCAATAAAATTTAACTCAACATCAAATTTAACTTCATAATAATAAAATTTGGATCTCATATTGAGCTTAATTGTATTAAAATTTTAGTAATCTCCTATCATATTTATATTAATAGCAATAAATAATTAATATTTAATTTTACAAAAATTCTTATTAAATAACTATCAATCATAATTTGTGTTCAACTCATTATTGAATCAAATTCTATTATAATAACCATATGGGTGCCTAATTTTTGTAACCGGATGTCTAACAAATTTTATAGGGATACTCTGGTGATGACTCTGAATCCGAACACACCAGAGCTCGATGAATTTCCTGAAATATGTGGAAAAGAGACGTTGGAATGGAACCAACACATGGAACGGCTCGGGTCTCTTTTGTTCGAACTATTGGGTGAAGGATTAGGATTGGCAAGAGGAAGGATGAAGGAGCTTACCTTGGGAGAAGGAAGGAGGATGATTGGAAATTATTATCCGTACTGTCCACAACCTGATCTAACTGTAGGGATTCAATGTCACACTGATCCAGGAGCATTGGCGATTCTGCTGCAGAATCATCTTGGTGGGCTGCAATGTAAGTATGGTGACAATTGGGTGGATGTTAAACCTATTCCCGGAGCTCTTGTTGTTAATATTGGGGATCTTTCAGGTAAATTAGTTTCAAGTTTTCAATGTTACACGTTTCAAATATAGAATTTTAGTCTTAACTAATCTTTGTTTGTGACAGATTTGTCAAATGATGAATATGTAAGCGTGGATCATAGAGCGTTGGCTAATTCGTCCCAAGAAGCACGAGTCTCAGCTGTGGTTTTCCTCGCGACAGGTGATTGTGATCGTTTGGTTGGACCATTTCCGGAGCTAATATCGCAGGAGAAGCCAGCTCGTTTTCAACAGCTCACATTCGCAGATTATCTGAAACGGTTCTATTCAAAAGAGCTGGATGAAAAAACCTTGATCAATTCCTACAGGCTTTAAGAGATGCATTTCTCTTAAACTGCTCTGGTCTTTAAAATAAAATAAATAATGAAAAATGATGGCAACCCTGCTGTAGTTTGCCGAAATGATCATGGTTTTATGTTTTGTTTTATAAAATGGGTCTTTTCCGTTGATATAATTAATTGTACTTGTGCTTCTCTTTGGGTTTGTGTTTGCGTTTTTTCTCCTTTTCAAATGTAAAAGTTGGTGTCTATGTTTGAAATGTGAATGAAATTTAAATTGCTTGTGTGTTATCCATTTTTTAAATAAATTTATTAGTAAATATTGATATTTAGTAAAAAAATAAATAAATAAAAATTTATCCATAAAAATTATATAATTTTTTTTATCCTTCAAATTCCATGTACAAACCAAATAATGAAATGTAGGCCGATTAGTGTCATTAAATGTCAAATAATATGGTACACAATAAATCAATCCAGAAAATACCAATTAAACAATTATAAAAACCCTAAAACATGAAAAACTGTAGAAGAACCTGGATAAAGTAATGATGATCCAAGTCGAGATCTCTCTGTCCTTAAGAACTTATTGGCCCCGTCACAGGTGCTTTACGGATTCAAATTGGCCAATGTTCTCCCAGGATAAGTTGGATGCTTCTTGTTTAAGGGCACTACTTAACAAGTGTTTGAACTAGGAAATGGTGGAACTCTCCCTCAAAAACAAAAAGAAATGAAAATGGATTCTCAAAAACGGATTTGTTCTATATCTTTTAATATGGATATGAAGTCTCTTTTATAAGGCATGAAGGGGTGCCAAAGGATTGCAACATTCTCATGCACCCCTAGTATCCAAAAGACATTTAACAATATCCTTTAATGAATATTAACAAAATTTCCAACATGAAATCATATCGCATCATCATTCCAACCAAATATTGGGTTTGCGTGACGAAAGCGTGGTTTCGAACGAAATCTGAATTTTAAAACTTTTTAAAAATTTCGAACAAATTGGCTAAATCTATTTTGTACAAATTTCACCCAAAATATCCATTAATATCAAATATTAGTGACTTAAAATATATAAAAAAAATAATAATAATAATAAAACATGGAAAAATTTTCAAAATATTTCCGAGAGTATAGCGCGAACCGAGAATCGATTCATTCACTGCTACAGTGTCCAATACTATTTATTGTAATAAGGGATGACAAAAAAATCTGGACCCGGTCGGGCCCGGACCTACCCGCTCGGGCTTTGGCCAAGCTCAAGGATAAAAAAATCTCGGGCCAGGCCATAAAAGTAGAGGGCCGGCTCGGGCTCGGTATAGAGGAAAAAACTTTTCCCAAGCTCGAGCAAAAACCGAACTCGATCTGGGCTTATCAAAGCCTTGACCCTTTTCAGCCCGTTGCTACACTTAATTGTGACTATGTAGTGAACATTTCACTATATAGTCACATTTTCTCTAAAATAGTTTGTGTTTCCAATTTTTGTCATGGAACCTTTTCGAAACATTATTTTAACACCGCAAATGCATCCAAAATAACCTAATATCATATATTAGGTAAAATTAAATTAATTTCTTAAATTTAATCACGTTAAATAAATTTATTTAATTCATTATAACCTTAATTTATTTTAAAACAATTAATCACATTATCAATTAGTCACCACAAATGAAGCACTCTAAAACAATTTTAGGCATTTTAGAGTGGTAAAATACACAATTAGAATAAAAATTATCTCACAATTTTGAAAACTAATTACATTAATCATTCCATAAATTTACACATGCTAAATTAGGATTTTTCAAGGTTACCAATGATGACTAATTCTTTAGTTTGTTTATTGAGTCTTAAGTTTATTTTTATTTTTATTCTAGCGAAGTGTTGAAACATAATATTCATACATACTTAATAATTGATTTTCTTTTTATGGGTAATTCTTTAGTTTTGTTATTGAGTCTTAAGTTTAATGCTTCTTGTTGTCTGATCACCAATAAGATTGATGTGGTAAACTTAAAATGAACTAGACATAGGGATTTTAGGTTTCAGTCTTAGATTCAATAGCCCACGATCTTCCTTGAGGATAGATAACCCTTTAATAGATTTCCTTACAGGATAGACATATATCTATCGGGCGGGGGTAGCCACAATTAGAACTTGATTTTAATGAATCCAGGTAATTTGATTGACATAGACATATGATTCAATTGCATTATACTGAGTATTTGCGTCTGACCATCGGAAGAGGCTTTTGCATATCTTTGTGTTCCAGGTTAGCAAACTGATTTATTACACATATGTAAGAGAATCAATTCATCTTTAGACTATTATTGTGTGGAGTCACGACCCTAGATCTTTGAGTCTTTTCTTTTCCTTAGTATTTTTTTTTGAGTCTGTTTTTATTTTAATTAGCAAATCCACATTCAACCAACCAAAAGCAATCAATTCTCTTCTCCCTATAATTAAATACATGTAAATAAATAGTATCAATAATTAATAACAACAATAGGAATTAAGTCCTCGTGGGATTGATATTTTTATACTACTTGAATGATATGTGCGCTTGCGTTATACGCGTGTGAATGCACCGGTCAACCAAGCACAAATATAAAAAACTAAAATTAAAAAGCATATAATAAACAAATCCATTATATAATTATAAATAGAAATAAATTTCTAAAGAGAAACATTAGAGATTAACCCCAAGGGATGGCCTTGGTGGTAAATGTATTGGGCTTGAGTGATTTGTTCTCTCTCTCATGTTAAAGGTTCGAATCTCACTAGATATATCTCATTGGGGCCATGTTGTTGAAGTTGGTGCTCTGAGTGTAAATCTGGATTGTATTTATAACCGGTTCATGAATACGAGTAACACTTTCTTCCATAATTTTACAATATATATAGTAACCCTTCTTATCCAGCTAAGATCTAAATTAACTATGAGTTAGTGTTATATATATTAGAAAAAAAAACCCAAGAATATACGATAGTCATTCCATTACAACCAGGGGATGTAATATGCAATGGATGTGTCGCTACAGTGTATATGCTCAAATCAAATTTATGATCGAGATTAACTGATATGGGTTGGTCAGTGAAATTGTGGATACTGGTGCACGTAGTATATACTAGGATATAATCTGGTGGTTGTTCTCAGCGAATCATGAGTCTTTGAGACTCATATATAGATATATAGGTGTTCATTGGATAAACACTAGACGACTCACTGGAAGATTCCACATACGTTAATAGGAATCTTCTCGAATCGAGTAGAATAGTGGCCATTTGACTTGAGATACCACTGTAAATGTTTGAGTTATCCTTCATAATTTGATGGTAGTCACTTTAATGATCTTCTTAGATCTAACCTCCATCTGTCTGTGGGGTGTGAATTGATACTCTTGACATCATGTGTTGTATTCAGAGAGAATTTGTCAATCTTGTGTACGAGATTTAGGCATCCACTTTGTTATACTCTAAAATTCTTGGCCAAGGTATATTGTAAAATTATTCTGAGTATTTTTACAGAGAATCCCAATTATATATCGCGACATACAAAATTATATATGATGGAGATTTGGCGTTTTATCTATATCTCCAGTATAATTCGGATGACCTATGACAGAAAGACTATACGTATACGATGACCTCGACTTGTAGAGTTCAACGTGATTATTTATAGGGCTGGCTCAATGAATCGAATTTGTATCAAAATGTGATGGATTTGTATTCGATTTGTTTATTAAACGAATCATAATATCATGATATGTATTCGATTCGTTTATTAAACGAATCGAATATGAATATTTGTTTAGTCATTATATTATTTAATAAAATAATTTACCACATTTGATTTACATTAATTCTTCATAAATATATACATATGAAATATGAAATTAGTATATTTACTAAAAATACCTCACCAAATATCAAAATATTACTTTTTCTATGGTACTTAGTCATGATTTCTCGTATCTTAATTGAAAAATAATAAGAACTAATAAATAAAAATAATAAAACGAATCCTAAATGAATCAATGAGCTTAAATTCGTATTCGATTCGTTTAATAAATGAATCGAATCAAATTGACTCATTTATTGAACGAATCGATTTTTTCAAAACACCGTATTCACTTTAAAACGAATCAAATTGAATGAATAAACGATCCTGACCCAAATTACCACCCCTAATTATTTGTGGTTGTTGTAATTTACGAGTGGGTGAATTACGGATGCAAAAATGGTTTTCGTAATAGATACACTTTGTGAGTTCCATTTTTATTGGCATGTGTTCGTGACAAAACAAGTTCAATTGAGTTGTAATCCTGCATGAAGATCTCTGTAAAATTGGACTGATTTTTAGCTGCTGTGCATCAGACATGCGTTCGTGGTGCGTTCGTTGCAGTGTTCGAACTACTGGCGTTAGTGCTGAGTTCGTGAATGGGTTCGAACGTGTGGCGTTAGTGACGCGTTCGTCTTCGGGTTCGAACGAGAATTCCAGAGAGCAAACGTTCGAGTCTCGTTCTTGTTGGGTTCGAACAGGATCATTCCAGAGAGCATCCGTTCGTTGTGCGTTCGATTGACGTTTGAACGAGTCTTCACAGAAAGGGCGCGTTCGAGTAGCGTTCTAGTAGGCGTTCGAACGCGACTGCGATCTGAACGCGATTTTGGCCTGCAAAACCCTAGGTTTCACCCTACCTATAAATATAACACTTAGCCGCCATTCCCCATTAGTTGAAAAGAGCTGAAACACTTTTCCCTTGAGCCAAATCTCTCAAAGCTTTCAACTCTATTTGAATCCACCATTGAAGACTTCTTCATCTTCTTGTCTTCTTCATTAATGGTGTGATTCCATCTTTGATAAACCTTCAACACAACATAACCCAAAATCCCTAATCCTTTAGAGTTCTATAGGAGGAGTTTTGGTAGTCGGAGTTCCGGCGACAATTGGTGATATAATCTACTCAGAGACTTCAGAGGTTCTGAAGAAAACTGTGGGTCGCGGGCTTAAGGAGTTCCTTGAGTTCTTGCAGTATTGAGGTACTTGAGTCGGTGGAGTTGCCACCATAGGTCTTGACCATCGCTGTAAGTTTTTTCTCTATATAGTGGATTCGGGTGGTAGCCTATACCCGGAGTGGTTTTTTTACTCGGAAGAGTTTTCCACTTCGTCACCAAAATTATTGTGTTGATTTTGTGTGCTTTGATTTAATTTGCTGCTTTAATTTATTATTATTATTTTTATATTTGCAGCATATTTTAATTGTTGGATATTGTGGTTGCCTGTTTTTTCTCCATAGTCGCAGTAACAGGACTTGTCCTGCTTATTGTTTTTAGTTACGCATAGGGTCAGAACCTTTGTGTAAAATTGAATTTTCAATTGGTATCAGAGCCTGAACTCGATCCTTGACCCATTAGCTATGGAGCGTAGTCAACCCTTAAATTGTCCGCCATTTTTTGATGGCTCGGAATATTTACATTGGAAGGTTCGCATGAGAGCGTTCCTTAAGTCCTTAGATGAGAGGGTCTTGATGACTGTTGAACATGGGTGGAAACCTCCCGTTGTTGTTGTTGATGGGGTCTCTTCCCCTAAAGATAAATTGACCTGGACCAAGGACAAATTTGATGCAAGCAATAGGAACAACAAAGCTGTTAATGCCATACATGGTGCTGTCTGTTCTGCTGAATTTAGGATAATCTCAATGTGTGAGATAGCCAAGGATGCTTGAGACATCCTGCAGACTGTGCATGAGGGCACATTATCTGTTAAAAATAATAGACTCCAGGATTTAGCCACTAGGTTTAAGGTCGCCAAAATGAAAGATGATGAGACCTTTGATGAATTTTATGCTGAGATTAACGATATCGTTAACTCTAGTTTTAACCTAGGTGAGACTATACCTACAAATAGGATAGTTAGAAAAATCCTTAGATCCCTTCCTGATAAGTTCCTACCCAAAATCACCGCCATCGAGGAAAGCAATGACCTCGATCAGCTTAATTTAGAAGAACTCGTAGGAAAGCTGCAAGTTTATGAGAAGAAACTTCCTGGGTATCAAAACCCAAACTATAGCGATGAAGATCGCAAAGGAAGTTGTTCATGATCCTCCTAGTGATGACGATACCTTTACGGATCATGATTTGGCCTTGTTTGCTAAAAAGTTTAGGAAATTTCTTAAACTTAAGAAGAGTGGCCATAGCAGTAACAGGATAGGGAGGTTATGCCTAGAGAAAAGAGGCATAGCAGGAAAGAGTCTAGAGAGGATAGGGGTAGTAGATCCCGTGATGTCCAATGCCATGAGTGTGAAGGATATGGGCACATTAGACCTGAGTGTCCCATATATCTGAAGGCTAAAGGTAAGAAAGCCATGGCAGCCCTCTCCCAGTGATTCAGAAGGTGGCTATACCTCTGATGAGTCTCCTAAAGACAAGAACAATTATATGGCCTTTACTGCTAGTGTGTCAGAGGAGAAAGAGACTGCTGTTAATAATGCTGATTCAGATGTCTCTCTTGATGAGTCTGTAGATGAGGAAAGTCTTCAGGTAGCATATGTCGAACTGTTTAATGAGAGTTTAGCTATTAAAAAGACTAACATAGAGGTCAATAAAAGGCTGAAAGCTGTAGAGTTAGAAAAGAATGAAGCTCAATCCAAATTTGAGCAAAGCCTTTTGATGGTTGATGACCTAGAGGAGAGGAACAGTGGCCTAATTAATAGAGTCCAAATTTTAGAGACCGAACTTGAAGATGCTAGAACCCAATTGTCCGCATTTTCTAGTGGAAATAAAAAGATGGACCGTATGTTAGGTATTATTTCTGAGCCTAACTACAATAAGGCTTCTTCTTCCAAAGCTGTGCCTGTTGCAGCTAAACGTGACTTAGGTAAGAAACCTGTTGTGTGTAGTCATGTTTCTCCTCATGTTGTTCCTCGTCATGTATCCCAACCTCAATCTAGAGGTGTTATGGGTAAACCTCACTCTCATCTGAGGTTTGTACCTGTGTGCCATATTGTGGCAAGGCGGGACACATTAGGCCTAAGTGCTTCATGTTTCACAAGCAAAAGAAGAGGCCTAAGAATGTGTCACCTAGAGTTGACTCTTCAAATCTAGCTTCTCAAGTTTCTGCACTAACTAAACAGATAAAATTTCTTAGTGAGAAACTTAATTTGTTGACTAGGAATTCTCAAGTGGATGAGGTTCCTAGAAAGGTTTGGGTGAGGAAGCAAGATGAATTCACATCTTCTTCTGTGTGTCCTGATGGACATGATGAGAGTGCACTTCGGTGTAACTCTGCTTAAAAGATGCTTTTTATTTTCCCATTGCATGTGTGTGTGCGTGTGTTTTATGTTTTTGCACGTTTATTGTTTTCACAGCATATGGGTGTGTGTGTGTCTTGTTTTTGTTGTATGTCCCTTGGTATATAGGATGGAAACCCGGACATAAATTTCATAGCCGATTCCGAATGGACGGTAGTATGTTCTGCACTCGGGATACAACTCCACGTACCATTGGATGTTTTACAAGCCTGTTTGTGTCTTTATTTTTATTTGTTAAAATCTGAAAAATTCAAAAAAAAAATGGAAAATGATAAAGACAAATTTTTTTTTCTTTTTGGCTTGTTAGAGCATGAAAAGCTTATGCATGTGATCCTGGTATGTAGGATTTATGATTATGCATGTATGATGTGCTTTTATTTTTCTTGATGCTCTATATACATGAGTGTGTGTGATAAAAACCTTTGGTATATCTTGTGCTTGCAATTCACATACACGTTTTTATTTTATCAAGGCTTGGTCGCATGTATGAGTTTTTGGAATGGCAATCTAATCTCTTCCATGCTTTGTTTGCTCAATAGTGTGACCTTTGACTAGTTGACCTTGCTATTCCCTTTTTACAAAAGTAAAAAGAAAAATATTTTCAAAAAAAAAATGAGACTCAAGTGCAAAAGAGCCAAAATGGCCAAATTCAAAAGATAAGGGCAAAAACCCTTCACTCGAAAGAGTTGTTAAATATGAGCTCGTGATATTTATGGGGTAAATAATATAGCATGCAACCAATGTTGCTTATGTTCAGGTCCTAGTGGTGCTGGGTTTGAACACCTATTTTGTGGACATGGTTTGTTTAGAGATGGATTTCTTTGGCTGTGTCCTGCTCATAAAATAAGGTCTTAAGCCTTGATTTGTTATGCACTTTATTTTTCACGCAAGTGCTTTATATGCTTTGGTGTTTATGTCATATGCATAAGTGTTGTATTTAGCCACTTTCAAAATAATGCATATTGTTTCATGTCATAAACAGCTGAATACTGACTGGGTTTCATTGTGTCAGCTTTAAATGCTGTTTCAGTCAGCTTTTTAACAGGAATTTTATTTATCTCAGTATGTGCCTGTGTGTGCTTCATGTTATTGCATACCAATTTGTTTCTTCCTTCTTGTGCACTTTTTCTGAGTTTTGGTTTACTTCCCGTGTGTTATTTTGCTAACTCTATGTGCCTGTTAGTGGGGGGGAGTAATTCCTGTTTGTGTATGCTCTTGCATATGTTTGTCTCCTGTTCTCCTGTTATTTTTCCTGTTTCTTTTACCCTTTGTCATTTCGTGACAAAAAGGGGGAGAGTATAGTAATATTAAGGGGGAGAGCCTTAATATATAGGAGGGAGCCGTAGAATATCCTTTAGATATCTCCATTTTAAGGGGAGTTAAGATTAAGGGGGAGAGGGATTTCTACTTGTATTGCATGAGATTTTTACCTACTTTATGTTTTACTTGATTATCCCAATGCTTTTCACGATATATTGTTGTTTGTTTGTGGAAGTTTCAGGTAGCAGGTATGTTGCTGCGGTGGCATTTTTTCAAGATTACTTGTTTTAGGTATTAGATCGAGTCCTATTGTAATTAGTCACTGTTTTGTTGGTTGACAGTTGACTGCTTTATCTGTGGGTCTATTACCGTAGTCTTTGTAATAGGTAGTGTTTTGTCACGGAATGCCAAAGGGGGAGATTGTGAGTTCCATTTTTATTGACATGTGTTCGTGACAAAACAAGTTCAATTGAGTTGTAATCCTGCATGAAGATCTTGTACAATTGGACTGGTTTTTGGCTGCTGTGCATCAGACATGCATTCGTGGTGCGTTCGTTGCAGTGTTCGAACTACTGGCGTTACTGCTGAGTTCGTGAATGGGTTCGAACATGTGGCGTTAGTGACGCGTTCATCTTCGGGTTCGAACGAGAATTCCAGAGAGCAAACGTTCGAGTCTCGTTCTTGTTGGGTTCGAACGGGATCATTCCAGAGAGCATCCGTTCGTTGTGCGTTCGATTGGCGTTCGAACGAGTCTTCACAGAAAGGGCACGTTCGAGTAGCGTTCTAGTAGGCTTTCGAACGCGACTGCGATCTGAACGCGATTTTGGCCTGCAAAACCCTAGGTTTCACCCTACCTATAAATATAACACTTAGCCGCCATTCCCCATTAGTTGAAAAGAGCTGAAACACTTTTCCCTTGAGCCAAATCTCTCAAAGCTTTCAACTCTATTTGAATCCACCATTGAAGACTTCTTCATCTTCTTGTCTTCTTCATTAATGGTGTGTGATTCCATCTTTGATAAACCTTCAACACAACATAACCCAAAATCCCTAATCCTTTAGAGTTCTATAGGAGGAGTTTTGGTAGTCGGAGTTCCGGCGACAATTGGTGATATAATCTACTCAGAGACTTCAGAGGTTCTGAAGAAAACCGTGGGTCGCGGGCTTAAGGAGTTCCTTGAGTTCTTGCAGTATTGAGGTACTTGAGTCGGTGGAGTTGCCACCATAGGTCTTGACCATCGCTGTAAGTTTTTTCTCTATATAGTGGATTCGGGTGGTAGCCTATACCCGGAGTGGTTTTTTACTCGGAAGAGTTTTCCACTTCGTCACCAAAATTATTGTGTTGATTTTGTGTGCTTTGATTTAATTTGCTGCTTTAATTTATTATTATTATTTTTATATTTGCAGCATATTTTAATTGTTGGATATTGTGGTTGCCTGTTTTTCTTCCATAGTCGCAGTAACAGGACTTGTCATGCTTATTGTTTTTAATTCCGCATAGGGTCAGAACCTTTGTGTAAAATTGAATTTTCACACTTGAACCTAGATAATCCCACTAATAAAGCAAACTCGTAGAGCACTAGAACAATTAATTGTGAATAACTTGATTATTCCTAACGGTACACATGCTGAGGCATTTTCGCTTAATAATGTGTATTTATATAAAATATATAATTTGAATACACATTAGAATTTTGACACATGTATTTTTTAATTAGACTAAATATTTTATTGCTAAAAAATACTTTTTGACTTTATTTGGTGGAAGTAACATGTGTTTAACACATGTATTCCTATTTAATATTAACTAATTAAAACATTAGTTAATTAATTTACAAAAAAGTTTGTCTAAATGTTGGGAAAATTATAGCCATGTAAATTTGGTGAGATTTTACTTAATTTTGGCCAAGTGTGTGTCAACTTTATAAATGATAAAAATACCCCTAGTATAAATACAACATTCACGCCATTTGCAACTTAAGAGAGAGGGAAAAAATTGGGATTTTTCTTCATTTGGATTGAGAGTGCTTTGGGTTTAAAAGTTAGGATTTAATAATAGAAAGTTAGTTATTATCAAGAAATAAGTGGTGGCAAAATAAATGGAGTCTGGAAACAAGATAATTCATATACCAATTTTATTTTTGAAATAATTTTATATAGCTTTCATTTGAATTGCATATGATGTGATTATGTTTCTTTGATATTACGGCTATTATTTGTGTAGAAACCTTAATCGAAACCCTTTAAATCCATGTATATAATTAATTAGGCTAATTAGTGTAATTAGGTCTATTTGTTGTGTGGAATATAAAATTGTCATTCTAGATTTGCTTAAGTAACTCTTTGGTGACCTAAAATTGTTCTAGAATGGCTTTATAGTGGTGGACTCTCAATTGGTAATTAGGAATTTGGAATTGAATTAATTAGGTAGTTAATTTGATTAATAATATAATTAATTCTCCTATGGCTTAATTTCTGAAATTGAGTTACTGTGGCTGAAATTGGATGTATAATAATACGTAGAAGAATATCACATCCCAATTTCATAGAATGTGACCGGCAGGAGACGTGTGTGCCATCTTTCTTGGCTATCCATAACTTATATATGCTTAACCTGACCTAAATTACCTGCTTACTTACACTAACCTTAACATTCTTGATGACTACTAAAGAATTACATGAGTCACCTATTACGTATTTAACTTGGGTGAAGCTAAAATAAATATGATATAGCAGCCTAACATGCTTACATAATCATACCTAACACTTACATGACCTAATCTGGGTCACTTACTCATGAATTGGCCCCGACTATCTTGTACCATTGGGGTTGTTAAAAGAGGTTGTTTGCGCCAAAAGTGTTGACAAAAATGGCGCAATAAACATTACGTGTGCGCCGTTTTTATTTTTTTAAAAAAATTAGTTTTAGCACCTAATAGTTTCATTTATACACGTATATAATTATATATAACTAACATAAAATAAATTTTTACTATTTGTATCATACATTTTTAACCGACCATGTAGGTAGTAACAAAATCATATAAATCGGCCATATATGTAGTAACAAGGTTAGCACATAAACCGACCATATAGGTGGAAACTAAGTCCAATAATGTAAAACTAGCTATATAGGCGGTAAATAAGATTGTCACCTAAACCGGTCATATAGGCAAAAACTAATTAATCCAAATTTGTATTAAAATAAGGGACAATAATCTAATTTATTATATTAAAAGTCTTACTTTTTCATCCAAACATAATAAGATTACATGCTCATGCTGAAATGAAAACACAAAAAATTTTATTAATTAGATCAAAATAAAATACAAGAAAACTTAAAGTAATTCACAAGACACTTTCCTTTAGGTTTACATGGAGAAATTCCTCTAAAGAAAGCATGGAAAATTTACAAAGTTAAGCTTGGTATTTATAGAAAAATCTAAAAGCTTCCACTAATTTCTCTACCAAACATGGCACCAAACATGGCATCAAACATGGCACCAAACATGGCACTAAACATGGCATCAAACAAGGTATCATGTTTGATGGAAGTTTGACAATTTTTATTTTTATATTTTATTTATTTTATTTTTTATTTTGAAAATGACTATAGTAATTACATAAAATATATTAGATTATTCATCAATTTCGGCCTTCCAAACTTCAGAATTCGAAAATACTTAAATCTTCAAAGTTGTAGATCTTTGTATATTCTTTAATATGGCACTTGAATCAGCTCATTCGAATATTGGATGAAAATGTTATGGCCAAAATATGAAACTTACGTAAAATTGGAATTTCGGACTGCACTTCGTGACGCGTAGAGTAAATTTCTGTTTTCGCGATTTTTTTACTTTGGATTTCATCGTTTTAGCCCCGAGTTGATTCCAATAAATCTCAATACTTTATTTATCTACAAAACTCATAAAACACATCAAAATTTTCATCAAACCCGAAAAACTAAACAAAATATTAGGTAAAAAGGGCGGTAAATATTGATATATTTTCCGCTCATCAGTCCCTTTTCCATTTTGCTCCAAGGGTTCCTTTTTTATATTAAGGGTAAATCGCTTTAAGACCAAGTCTCTAGAATAAAATATTTGCACTTAGACTCTCTTATTGTAGAATCGGGCCATCATTTGCTGATACGCTTCCACATTGAGTTCCGACCTCTCTTTTTTCTCCTCGACAAGGTCAAGGTGGTGCCTGAGGAGTTCTTCATTCTGCCTCTCTTCAAAATACTGGACCCAGTAGGTTGTCATCCCAATCTCTACTGGAATCACTACCTCACATCTGTAAGCCAATGAGAAAGGAGTTTCTCTTATGGAGTCTTTGTGGGTCGTCTGGTGTGCCCATCGGACTTCTAGCAATTATGCAACCTACAAAGCTTTACATGACTCGAGCCTCGCCTTCAGATTGTTCTTGATAGTTTTGTTTGCCGCTTCAACCTGTCCATTTGACTTCGGATGCGTAAGTGATGCAAATCTCATGGAAATTTAAAGATCTAAACAAAACTTCTTAAATTCCACATTATGAAACTGCTTCCCATTATCCATGATGATGGCGTAGGGATCTCGAATCGACAGAAAATATTCTTCTTCAAAAACTCTATGGTTTTCTTCTCAGTTGTAGCGGAAAACGGCTCGACTTCTACCCACTTGGTGAAATAATCAATTGATATGATTGCAAACTTGGCATTTCCTCGACCTTTAGGCATTGGTCCAATGAGATCTAAAGCCCACTAGGAAAAGGCCAAAGACTCGACAAGGTGGTCAACTGCTTGGGTGGTTGGCGAGGTATATTAGCATTCCTCAAACTCCCATCACATGCTCTGGCTACTCTGAATCCATCCTGATGCATTGTAGGCCAACAGAAAGTATGCATGAGTGACTTCTTGGTAATTAATTTCCCACCATAGTGGCTTCTACAGATTTTTTCATGGATTTCTCTAAGCATATAATTTACCTCTTTGGGGCCAAGAAACCTCAGATACGACATGTGTAGCCCATTTTATACAACACCCCATCTATCAAGAAAACATGCACACTCCTATACCTCAACCTTCTTACCTATTTCTTATCCCATAGTAAGTCCTAGACTCTAGGTACTTATTGATCGGGTCCATCCAAGTCGGTTTAACTTCAGCCTTTACCTTCATCATACTCGATCCTCTGATGCTCCTAGACTCTGGGATCTATAATGGGATAACCCGAGGAATCTTTGATTTGTAGATGATGTCAGGCGAGCCAATGAATCCGCCTGCTGATTACTTTCTCAATTGGCCTGCTCGAAGAGCACATCCCATTTATTTGACCAATTTTTTCACCTCCTTGAGGTAAGCTATCATTTTGGGCTCCTTACCTGGAACCTATCATTCAACTGCTGAACAATCAACCTTAGCCCGGCCATGATCGCTTCATACTCAGACTTATTATTAGTTGCCACAAACGCAAACCTTAGTGCATAACTCAGCTCCTCACCTTCTTTGTTGCTGAGGATAACACGAGCCCCACACCCTTTGAGCTAACCGACCCATCAAAAAACAGTTCTCACTTCTCTTTCGTGATCGTCATTACTTGATACCTAGTAAATTCTGCTACAAAGTCAACCAAAGCTTTCTCTTTGACTGACATTCAAGGTAGGTAGGATATATCATATTCGCTAAACTCTACTGACCATTTAACAAGTCGACCCTAGATCTAAGGTCTATTCAGTATTTATCTAAGTGAGTGGTCGGTAAATACCCCGATGGGGTGAGCTTGGAAGTATGGACACAACTTCCTTGCTGCAGTAACTAAGGACATGGCCATTAGCTCATAAGATGGATATCGAGTTTCTGTATCTAATAAGGCCTCGCTAGAGTAATACACTAGCTTCCAAATTTTATTTATTTCTCATCCTAGCAATGAACTTACATCATGCTCTGAATAGATAAATATGTAAAATAACATCTTACCCAGATTTGGCTTGGCTAGAAGTGGAGGTCGAGTCAGGTACCTTTTAGTTGTTGAAATGTATTCTCGCACTCGTTCATCCATTCAACTTTCTTTTTTGCCTTTTTGATCAGCTGAAAAAAGACATGGCATTTATCAATGGCTTTGGAAATAATTCGCACTGCTACCCGACTGGTCTAGCTCTACACCTTTTTCACTGTCCTCAGTGATCTCAGATCTAACACCACCCTGATCTTTTGAGGGTTGGCCTCAATGGCCCTTGCACTGACCATGCACCTCAAAACTTTCTCGAAGATACTCCGAAGGCATATTGTTCTAGATTTAACTTTATCTTAGATTTCCTCAAGAGTTCAAAATTTTTTCTGAGGTCCCTTAAATGATCCTTAGGAATTAGGGTCATTGTTATCATGTCATCGATATAGACCAGCATCGTCTTATCGATAAGGGACTTAAAGACCCGATTTACCAATCTGTGATATGTGGCCTCAGCATTCTTCAAATAAAATGGCATCACCTTGTAATAATACAGCTCTTGGTCTGTGATGAAGGTTGTCTTTTCTTCATCCTCAAGACATATTTTCATTTGATTGTACCCCGAGAATGCATCCATAAAATTTAGTAGCCCATGAAAGGCCGTTGAGTCCACCATCTGTCATTTAGGTAAGCCTTGTTTAAATCGGATAAATCTACATACAGTCTCCATATGCCATTGGCCTTCTTTACCAAGACCACATATGATACCACTCTGAGTATTTGACCTCTCAGATGGACCTGACCTTCATAAATTTTTATACCTCTGCGTGGATGGCCTCATACCATTCCTGTTTGAAGGTCATTCTCTTCTGTTTTACTGCTTTATTAGTCGGATCGATTGATAGATGTTGATTGATGACCCGATGATCTATTTTTGGCATGTCATTATGACTCCATGAGAAGACGTCTGAATAATCTTTCAAAAAGTCCATCGGTTTCTACTTCAGACTTTATTCCAACCCAACTTATTTTACCATCTTCGCCGATCCAAAAATCTCCACCGACTCCAGCTCTTCTCCTGCTCCTTCATACCGAGAAAGGTCTTCAGGTCGAGGATTGGTTTACTCCACTTTGGCTGCTTCATGCTTTTTCTCATTCATTTTCTGACCTGCCGGATCATCAATACATAGAGTCTCCTTTGATATGGATGTAAAATAGCTTCTTACCACTTATTGATTGCCACAAACTATCCTGGCCCTATCCCTAGTTGGGAACTTCAATTTCATATAGTAGCTTTACATAACTACCCTTGATTTCATCATGAAAGGCCTTCCCAAAATCACCTGGTAGCTACTTAAGTAATCTACCATGGTGAAATCCATTATGATTATATGAGTATGGGGCTCGTCCCAATGGTCATGTTAGCGGTACTCGACCAAGTGGGATGATAGTAGATTCCCTGAATTCGTATAATGGGGTTGCATCTTGAATCAATGTGGTGACCTCCACCCCTAACCCATTCAAGATATCTCTGGATATAATGTCTAATGCAATCTTAGGGCAATATCCTGTTCACTTTTGAACCGTCAATATTGGCCTTGATCATTAATGCATCATTGTGAGGGTAACTCACACACCTTGAGCATTTTCCTCGGTAAACATTATCGGAACCGACCGATTTTTCTGAATTTTCTGGGCCCTCTATACTGTTATTACTTCATATTGATCCTACACTAATTCTTTATTGCTCGATTTATATCATCAGCCAATGTTCTTCCTCCCGCTATCGTGAACACAAGCCTTTACTCCCCTCCTTGCCTAACCCTCATGGCGTTAAGATCGATTCACTTTTTAAAGTAGCCATTCTTGACCATGTCTTCAACATGCTTCTGAAAATCTCTGCAGCTCTCAGTGTCATGTCCCATTGTATTATAATGCACAAAATAGGCTCGGTTATCCTTTCTCTCCACTGGGAACCTTCCGGGATTGTGCACTGTTAGTAGGCTCATGTCATATATCTCCCGCGCTATCTGTGCCAAAGGCCTGTTGAGGGCAGTGTACATCGTTCCTCCTGTAACATGTGCGACCTTGATAAAAGGTCTTATCTCGAGTGTTTGGTTACCCTGAGCTATTGGTCTAAACTCATGTTGCCTCGGGCTTGATTTTCTCGATCCACTATTAGAATCTCGATGATTATCATGTCTGGTTCATTCTTTGCCCGAGCAGCACCCTCTTGGGTTATCTTTTCCTATTCCTTCAATAGTATAAACTTCCTCGCTGCTCCAGAACCGCTAAATAATCTATTTTTTTTGGATCCTAAGTTGGACCACAACCTCCCAACCCTTAAGGCTATTTTAAAGCTCTCTAATACCCCCGAGGACTCATATAGCCCAACCTCCAATACCAAGCCGTGGTATCAATCGATGAAGCTTTTTAGCAACTCATCATCAAGCTGGTTCATCATCCTTAATGATTTGAATGTCTTACTTAGTGTGCATGCAGATTTAAAATGACGCATGAAAGACTTCCTTAGTTGTGAAAAACTATGAATACTCCCTAAAGTCAGATTTTTGAACCATTAATTAGTTGATCCCTCCAATATTAGAGGGAATAGCTTGTAGTGCTTCCTCGAACATGCCTTGGATCTCCAATAGCAATATATATTTTTCAACATGAGACTTAAGGTTTGTGCTACTCTTATAGATGTCCATCGTGGGCATGATGAACCTCATTAGGAACTCCACTCCCAACACCTCTTTTGTGAAAGAGGATGATGTCTCTATATCTTGGTCACCCCGAGAATACCCTCGCGTACTCTCAAACCACTTCCTCATCTCATTTCGAAACTAGTCCCTCAAGTGGCTCTTAGTGTTCTCTTACACTCGACCGAGGGCTTCCTCATCTCGTTTCACTGAGAATGGCATCTCCTACCATTGGGAGCCCTATTCCACCATTTCGAATTCCTTCTAAATCACTTTCCCAAAATAAAGGCTATTACTGGACGATTACGGGGTTCACCTATCGTCACCTTCCTCCCAAGGCTCCTCTACAGGTGCGGCACTAGACATAACTACTGACCTCATTTTATGAGTGTTTCTTCTCTTAGTTTATTGATCCCCTTCTATATAGCTATCATCTTCCCACTAGTAATCTCTTATCCCCTTCTGTTGGAGCCCGTTTGTCCATACTCTCATTTATTCTTCTCCAATTTGTCATTTTTTCCATCATGGTTTTTAAGAAGGCTGAGTCGCCTTCCTTTCTTTTCGTGCATTCTCCATTCTAATCGCAGGTTTTCTTCCATGCTTTCTATCCACTTCACCGTTGAAGTCTCCATAGCTTTATGGTTTCCGCCTCCTACCAATATTTCAGTTTGTTTGCTACTTTTTCGTACTATATCCTCACAGAAGGCGCCAGCTGTTGATAGTTGTTTTTTTATTCCAATGGCAATATGAGAAATTAACCCATCGTAAAAACATCTCTCAACGGTGAATTTATTTGGTTAGTAGGGAACTAAAACAAACCTAACAAGCAGATTGATAAATCACAAAGATAAGGATTTACGTGGTTCAGCAGAGAGTTTCTCCAACCTACGTCTGATTACGCCCCAAAAATAACTTACGGTTATCGCAGTATAACTGGGGTGTCGATTCCTCAGAGAGATGGTTACAGGAACAATTTTACTCAAGAAAAAACATTTAGCAATAACTTTATTAAAGAAAATTTTAAGTTTGCAATTTAAACTAAAGATTATGAAAAGTTGCAGGATTTTATCAGTACAGATAAACAGCAAAGCATCTGGAATTCCTCTTATATCAACCTCCTGTATTCAGTTATTCATTACACAATTGAAGGTTTCACATTCCAAACCAACAATGGAAGATATTCAATTCTACTCATATTAAATTCTAGGATTATCAATGATTATTTTCTCTATGTTAACAGCACACAAAAGTTATCATTATGAGCTATTAACGTCGACAATATACCCTTAGGCAATACTGCAGCAGAAGACCAACACATAAAGAAACTTTACCAGTCACAACTGGTTTCACAAATCACACATAAAAGAAGTATGACTGGAACTATTTACGATTTGACAAAACATAATTTCGGGGCTAATAAATTGAAGGATAATAAAAAATAACAATCATTAATTTTATTAAACGTTAAAAGGTTCATTCAAGAATCAACAACATGAATATAAGAAGTTTAAATACAGAAGTTCATCCTTAGCTTTGCCTATGAGATTAGTTCTCCATGAAAGAAAGAGATGCAGCCTGAATAGATTGGAGAGACGTCATGATTTCCTTGAAGTTCTTTGTTCTTCCTCTCTTTGAATTGTATTTTTGGCTCTTTTTGTGTGTTTTTCCTCTATTTCTCTCTGATTTTCTCCTCCCATACGATTTAGGACGAAGTTGGATTTATATAAAAAAGTCCTGAAACCCTAAATTGCATTAAAAACACACAACACAAAATCTTAAAATCACAGTTTCGCATCGCGACGTGCGCCGTGCGGCGTGCGCCTTGACACACCAAAAGCTATAAAGGATGCTAAAATTGACTAGATCTCCTCAAGTAGATTCAAATCGATATATTATGTGTCTCGTAACTCTTTCTAAATCAAAAGTTATAGCCTTTTTAAATTCAGTGCGCAGCTGATGCTCCTGCGTGTGTCCGATACGTATGTTAGGCTCTGAAACATGTTCAATTGCTCCATTCTCCTTGATCCATCGCTTCCTATTAACAAAGAACAAAATGAATGTAATTAAGATTAAAATAAATGATAATAAAGCTGAGTTAGCAGTGTTCTAAGTACACTTTCGTGCACTTACCATAACCCCCAACCAGCTTATTGCTAGTCTCTAGCAATTCAAGCGTAAAATAAAATAAAAACTAAGTAAATAAAACTATCTAAGCCACTTTCGTAGGGATCACGATTGTATTTAGCATATGCAACAAGCCTTTAAACCCCCAGGTGTCCCTAGTGGATGAGTTATAGTCTCGTGAGGGCTTACAACGACGACACCCACAAACATCATTCAAAACATACAATCATGCAAAAAAAAAAAAAATAATCCCAATAGTTTCACATAATTTTTTCCTCAAGAAATGCCTAGTAATGAAATCAGAGAACCTTCAAGGTACTCAATTTAACTCAAATTCAAGACCATGAATAAATCATCTAAGCCAGACTCACAGTGTGTGTGCGTGTGTAAAGGTTTATCTATAGCTTATTCCTACATAATCCAACTCAATGATTTCGTTTAAAAATTGGGATCGATGGGTCAAACCAACCTAGATATCTCAGTTAAGCTCTGTAGTTGCTTTTCTGTGCTCAATATGGTATGATTTCTCTTTTTTCCTTTGTCTCTTTTTTCATTTTCTTCTTTTTGAATTTTTCTTTTCTTTTTCTTTTTTCAACACACCTACCCTTTAAAGTAGCATGTCTCCTCATGGTGGTCTTAATACTCGCCCATGGGTAGCTTCACGCTTATCGGTTATAGGTGGTTTATTTTCTTTCTTTCGAGACTTTTTGTTTTATTTTCAACTATACCACATGTCATAACACAAGTAAATCAGGATAGACATCTGAGCAAACAGTCATTCATCAACATGCAATTTCTTCAACTAGTTTCCTTGCTAACTACTCAGGCTTTCACTGTTAAAAACCCATAATTAAGTGCTTACGAGTCTAACATAGATAAACTATTTAAAGTATCAGATAAAAATACATTAAATGACTTATCGTTTATAAGATTTCATCTTAAAACAAACAATATCATCATAGGACTTATGTTTTAACTGATAAGGACTAAAAAAAATGAAACAATATTTTTTTTAAATATAATAAAAAAATATATTTTTGACATGTTTTATCATGCGCATGCATACACCCCCACACTTAAAACTTGTATTGTCCTCAATGTAAGATAAATGTAAAGAAAAATGATTAAGGAACAACACTACCAGACGCGGATTTGATCAGGTTCTTGCTGGTGAGACTTTAGCTGTGTGGCTGTGTAGGTTGTGCTAAAACCTGCAAAAACACTTATGCAAACAATAAAAATAAAACATGCAATTAGCACACAATAAAGTAAAACTAATGTAAATAAAATAAAATAAATAAAGTAAAATAATTGCAGATGCAAGGGTTGCCTCCCCGCTAGCGCTAAGTTTAACGTCTTCAGCTAGACGCAAACACTCAATTTGTCATGGTGGTTTCCATCCAGCGTATGAAGGCATGATATGAAATTTCTGTCTAGCTGCGGCAGTGTATTCACGGATCCTCCAGGGTCTGGTGGTTGAAAGTCTTGACTACACATAAATAAGAGGCGATTCAACTCCCCTTTTAACTTTCCAGGAATCATCTTCAATTGAACAAGAGCTCTTCTTTTCCTCCTTTTACATTCTTTGGGATCACTTTCACTGTAGGAGGATTTGATTCAGGTTATAGAGGAGCTGTTTCTGGCAGGTCTGCTTCAAGCATGTATGTACCTTGACACTCATCATCATCCCGTGGTTGTTTTTCAACATGAAAAAATTTTCCTCTAGAGTCATATTTCCAAATGATAGCTTCATTACACCATTTCTGCAATTAATAAGGGCATTAGCTGTGGCAAGAAAAGGTCTACCTAACATAAGTGGAATTTTGGACTCAGTGTTAACCACAGACTGGGTATCTAAAATTAGAAAGTCAACGGGGTAGTAGAATTTATCAATTTGAACTAAGACATCCTCGACTACTCCCCTTGGTGTTCTAATGGATCGGTCAGCTAACTGTAAAACTACTGATGTAGGTTTAATCTCGCCAAGCCTCAACTACACATAAATCGAATATGGCATGAGATTAACACTAGCACCTAAATCTAATAATGCTTGACCAAACTCATGGGTGCCAATATGGCAGGTTATGGTAGGACATCCCAGATCTTTATACTTTGGCGGAGTCCTCTGTGTAATTACTGCACTTCCATACTTGTCAAGAATGCAGTCTTTTTCACATTGTGTTTTTTTTTAATGGTGCACATATTCTTCAAAACCTTCGCATAAGTAGGAACTTGTTTTATCACATATAGCAGCAGAAGGTTGATATTTACTTACTTAAGATGTTCTAGGATCTCACCATTGGGTATGGAGCTCTTACAGTTGGTCTAAGTGCTTGTGGGAAATGTACTATTGGTTAGAAATGTGGCATTGGTTCTTCTGGAGGGGTACCATTACCACTATCTTTGGGGTCACCTATGGTTTTGGACGTGTCATGTGAGCCTATCTCTGTACCACTCCTAGTGAATATGGCATTAACTCCCTTTACATTGGCTACTTCGTATTAGGTTGAGTTTGAGATGTGAATTTTTCTTGTTCATGCATACTCAGGACATTAGTTAGCTTAGAGATCTAACTCTTAATCTCCCTATTATCTTCAGCTACTTGAGCTATCAATGACTCAAACTTTTGATTTGTTTTATTCTAGGTTTCCATAATCTCCCTCTGGCCTTTCACGAATGTTTGCACTGTATCCTCTAAAGAATTTATGGGAACCATAGGTGTGTGATACTGAGGGGCACTATAACCTCTAGGTGGTGGTGTTTGACTCTGCTGATGAGACTCATGTTTCCAACTAAGGTTGGGATGGTTCCTCCAACTAGGATTATAGGTGTCTGAGTAAGATGTGTAAGGATTCTGGTACGTCCCTAATGCATGGCATTGTTCATTATATATCCCTCTCATCTCACCATATATCGGACACTCTTGGGATTCTATCTAGGCCACTGAATGCATTGTCTTGCTGTCTTTGGCTATTAAGGCTCCTATATGTCTAGTTAACAGCTCAACTTGTGTCTTAAGGCTATCCTCTTCCCTAAAGTGTTGTAGGCTTCTGCTAGAAGAAATATATGTCTTATCAGTGTTATCTACGACATTGGGTCCAGTCCAAGTATGATATTTCTTAGCTAGGTAATCTAAATACTCAAGCGCCTCATCAGGGTCCTTTTGGATAAACTCACCATTGCACATTGTCTCAACGAATTGGCGCTCCCTAGGGGTCATTCATCATAGAAATAACTTACTAAACGCAAACTCTCATATCCATGGTGAGGACAACTAGCTAACAACTCTTTATACCGCACCCACGTTTAACTGTCTCTCTGGGAGAAGGTGGATATTTTTCTTTTCAAGGCATCCGTCTTATGTTGTGGGAAGTATTTGTCGAAGAATGTCTGGGTCATCTAGCCCCACGATCCTATTACCTATGTCTTAAAGAATACAACCAGCTCTTAGCTCTATCCTTAAGGGCAAAAGGAAAGAACTTAAGTCTAATTGTGTCAGTGGTTCCAAACCGGTCATGGAAGGTTGCTACTATATCTTCAAATTCCCTAATGTGCACGTAAGGGTTCTCGCTCTCTAAACCGTGAAAAGTTGGAAGATACTATATCATTCCAGGCCTAAAGTCAATGTGTGGTGCATTATGGGGGAACATGATGCACGAAGGTGTAGCTGTGTGAGTTAAGTGGCGGTACTCTTCAAGAGTTCTCCAATGTGGTCTCTCGTATTCACTCATGTTATGTGCGCTAGACGCGGATGGTGTAGAAAAAGCATTTTCAAATATGTTCTCAGAATCTGAGCTTTCTTCTTTAGTCCTAACAAATCTACCAAATATATCCCTACGTCTAGACATGTAATTGAAGCTCAATTAATACGGGAAAGAGGAAAAAAAGTATATAAATAAATAAAATGAATAAACTAAAAATTAAAATTTAACTAAAACTAAAATAAAAGACTAGAAAAATAAAAAAGAACTAATTAAAAATAAAATACTAAAAGAAAATAAATAAGCGAATAATAAATGAATAAAATAAAATAAAATAAAATACTAATAATAAAAAAATGGAACGAAGTTACCGCTTCGTTGTTGAATAAGCAAACCTTGTCATTTTTCTTGTAAACCGTCTCCCCGGCAACGGTGCCAAATTTTGATTACGCCCAAAAATAACTTGCGGTTATCGTAGTATAGCTGGGGTGTCGATTCCTCAGAGAGATGGTTACATGAACTAATTTACTCAAGCAACTGTTGGACAATTATGACCCATAGCGTCACTATTTGTACAGATCAGGTGTTGTTGTACAAATTAACTATGTGACATAGGAGATTGCACTCTTATCATTTGTGATTAGATCACCTAGATATATAAATGATAAGAGGTCCCTATGATTTGTTCCCGGACGGAGAATGATATGAGACAGTATCAGTCCATGAAGGATAAATCATTAAACATCCCTAGTCAGAGCATTAACGAGATTGGACATCGATGAATGCGTAAAAGACAAGTATTACACTTGTGCGCGTTGTGAGGACACAACAACATAGTTCTCATATAATTGGGTATTGGATACTAATGAAAGTGTAATAGGAGGTTGTGTTTCACCGATGGTACGGGAAACAGCTTCGCTCTGGATAAGACCCCCTCGGAATTCCATTGGTAGTATGACTACGTGCCTATGGAAGTCCGAAATCAGGGTAGGAGTATTTGGTCTTAACCTAAGACTTGCACCGCAAATACTTGCGACAATCAATATACTTTGGTTGCGGTCGTCCAGGGCTTTTAACCGGTTCTATGTACGCCAATACTAGGTATATTGAGAACCGTAGTGTGTTGGGTGTGATGTCAAGATGGAAGTGTCACTCCAGTCATATGGAGTTGATGATCACGCAGGGATACAGAACTCGTTCTCTATATAAGGTTGCAACCGTCGGGATAATATGACTTGGTCATGATTATCCGATTTTAAAGAGACTAGTTGCTTGTTATCCGATATATGCTTCGTACGGGGCAGACACTGTACCAGCCTCAGGCCTTGCATGTGATCATCTGATCTGGACAGAAATACGCAATACTACAGTATACTACGCTTGATATAGATCCTTATTCCTGTAAGGATATTTCCGGAGAATTAGGAAGGCATGGTGCTTTACTAGAAGCCAACCTTGTCTTGTAAATCGGTAAAACGTAGTACTTGGTACTCACGTGTTTGGATAGTCCGACGACCGATTTGACTGCCAGCATATCTAGGATCTCATAGGTCGCTTCCCAAAGATTCACCAATGACGTATGACTCGCACTTTTAATTAATCTGGGATTAATTAGATGATAGAGAAAATTAATCTGGGATTAATTTCGGAGATATTTTATCTAGGATAAAATATCGATTAAAGAGAGATAAAGATTAATTTGGAATTAATCGAGGAATTAATATATTTGATATATTAAACGAAATTGGATTTCGATGTGGAATTAAAATTAGATTTTAATTCGGGCGAACGAATTAATTTAGAATTAATTCGTTAGCGACGTGAATAGTGATTTCGCTAGGCGTAATCATTTAATTACGACGCAATGGAAAATTCATTAATTTGGAATTAGTGAACCCGAGCCCGAGATTATTTGCGAGCGCATTCGCATTTTGAATTCGAGTGCGGCACGTCAAATCTAAGCGTCAAGTCGCTAGTCGCATCTAGTGTCACATCAAGCATCAAATCATATCACTTTGAGTGATGTGACAATTGATTGGATTGATTGAGTGATGTGACAATTGATTGGATTGATTGAGTGATGTGAGTGATGTGACAATTGATTGGATTGATTGAGTGATGTGAGTGATATGACTTGATGTGATTAGGTGATGTGTGTGATTGGCAATTAAAGCCAAATGTGTGTGAAATGAATTTCAAATGAAATTCATGTGTATTAGATACAAAACACACACACAAACATATACACACATACATTATTTTCCCTCCTCTCTCTCCTCTTCTTCTTCCTCTCTTCACTCACGCCATTTCTTCTTCTTGTGAGGCAGTGAACTGCCGAATTTAACAAAGAAAAATGGAGGGAAGCAAGTGTGTTTTGTGGCAAAACAAGAGTGCTAGCACACTCCGAGATCAATGCAAAGGTGATAGGGTAGTCCACCCATGAGTCGGGAATCAAAATGATGAAGCTTGGAGCTTCAAATCTTGTTGATGATGGCCGAAATTTACTATTCACAGCAGCTCACTGCCGCCCAAACCAGTGAATTAATTTCAGTTTTGTTGTCCAAATCGTCGCTTAACCGCTCGATGTAAGTTTTCCGCAACTTCCGTCGTTGTATTCACTTGTGATTCATGCTTGAGTTTTGATCTTGGGACCTTAAGAAACTCCAACAATGGCATCAAGAGCTTAGGTTAAAAGCATGAAAAAGTTAGGGCTAAAATTTGGGCAAACTTGATTTTGAGCATGATAAATGAAATTGGATGGATTTGTATGCTTAATTGTGTTTGAATTTAACATTGATTGGGTCAATTTCAAGAAAATTTGATTGGATCATTTTTCCCTAAATTTCCACCCTGGCCGAAAATGTGAATGTATTTTAATGTCTTGGTATTTTTGATTTTTGACAATTGGATGTGTTGGAAATCATTCGGGATGATGATTTAATGTCGATTGCGGAATCAATTGGATTGAATTCGAATCAGACGTAAAATCCCCAAATTGCCAAGTATGTCATAAAGCTTGAAATTGGGTAAAATTGATTTGAGCATGCAATTATGAAATTGGATGATTAAGTATGCTTGAATGTATTTTAATTGATGATTGGTTGAATCAATTTGATCAAATTTGGTTTGGAACAAATTTGCCCAAAATCATGACTTGGCTGAGAGTTATACCCTATTATGTTCTTGGTGAATTTTGATTTTATAATTCATTAGATGAGTTAGAATCATGTTGGGTATGTTGATTTAATGTCGAATTGGGTTTAATTGGATTGAAACAAATCGGACATAAAATTAACTCCATTGCCGAGAACAAAGTAAAGCATGTAATGGGTTTGATTTTAATCAAAATGTGTTGGACATGTGATGATGAAACTGAGCATGATAAATTAGCCTAATTTATGTTTTGGAAATAATGATTTAGGTGATTAATCATAATATACACTTTGGATTAATTAGATTTTGAAATTGGATTTTATGATTTAATTAATTGGGCTTAAAATTGGATTTAGGCTTGTCATGTTGTAATGGGCTTATTGGGCTTTGTTGTACAAAGTTGGATTTAGGCCAAATTGGTTGGATCCAATTGAGCCCAAAACCGCTACCATAAAGCCCAAATGCGTTAAATGGACCTTTAAAGTTTAATTGGGCCTAATGGGCCAAGATTGATTTCTAGGCTTATGGGGTAACTCCCGGATTGGATTTTGGTTATTCGGTTTGACTGGAGTTGACCAAAATTTCACGCCTTAAGAAATTAATTAAAAGCCCATTAGACTTTAATTAAATTAATATTGGATATTCATCGGGCTTTGAGACCCGAAACGATTAAATTTGGAATTTAAGTCGTAAGGTTCGTAAATAAAGTGTAAGATTTAATTTGGAATTAAATAATTGGATTAGAATTAAATACATATTAAATTGGATTTAATTATGTAGTTTAATTTAATTCGAGAATTCGTACTTTAAGTACTTATTCGCAAAATACGAGTTTGGCTCGAACAAAATCAAATCGTTGTTTGAACATTGGATGATCACTAATTATCAAATTAATAATTGGATTAGATTGATTGATAACATGCTTGAGTGAATACATGGTTGCGATGCATGAATAATGTATATCGGATGGATATTAGTCGGGTGGGACAATTTTGGAAATTGTAATAAATTTGTTTTATTAATTGGACCTGGGAGTCCAGCCTTATCACCTCTATACTCTTTGTATTCTCTTCTCACCTATTCCCCTCAATGCGAATGAGGTTTCTTTAGAAGTGTAGTGTAACAGGTAGAAGTAAATACATGTGCTAGCTTTGGAGAGAGAAAATGAGAGATTTGATCTAGGATCAATGTAAAGTATCCATCCGCATATTATTATTATTTTATTTCATATACGCTTTATTATGTGTTTAGAATGCATGTTTAAGGGTGTATGATTATGAGACCTTAACAAAGATAATAAATTGGTTGCCAATTTGCACGCGAAAAACCCTCAAATAATATTAAGCGTCTTTCCTTCTATTGAGTGATTCTTACTCAAGATCTAAGACGGCATTGGTTTGTAGGCCAAAGTCAAGGCCTTTTTCTGTCGAAGATGTGTTTGAATCACGAAGGCTTTGTTCCATATCAGTGTCTTGTCCAAGTTGTGGTTTGTTGGCCAAAGTCAAGACCACTTCTTGTCCATCGACATTGATTACGAAGCTTTCCATGGTCAATGGGTCGCGCTTGACTGGGATCACTAAGTTTGTTGTGCCAAAGCCAAGGCTTAGTTGATTCAGAGGAAAAAGGTTAGGTAATACATTGGATGTATTGGCATATATAAGATATATGTTTTGGGCTTGGACGTTCCCCTACCGGAACTGGAATTGGATTGGATCCAATTGATCTTAGAGATCTACCTAGTTAATTATCATACAATTTGTTGGCCAAAGTCAAGATTGTGTGATATTTAACGAGATCCTAGTCCACTAGGAAACACGGTTTCCCGAGTACTCGACAGAGGGTTAGAGGCTCGCCGAAAAATAGTGGGAGGCAAGAATTGAATTTGCAATACTCGTTCAATTACTCGTCATACGCGCTCATTCAAATTATTTTGTCGTTAAATTAAATGTTAGTTGGACTAATATTTAAATTATTGTTTTAATAAACAGTTGGACTGTATTATAGTTGATTATATATAATTGGATTATATTAATCAATATATTTGAATTAATTAATTTCAGTTTACAGTTGATTTTATAATTGGATTATAGTAATCAATGTAATTGAGGTTAATTAATTTAGATTAAATTTGATTATATAGTTGGACTATTATGATCATCACAAATCGTTGATTAAATAGTTTGACTATTAGAATCAAGATAGAAATGAAAGATTAGTGCTTAAAACATAATCCTGGGTGAAAATATATTTAAACGACTTTAATTTTTCAAATTGGGAATAATTTCAAGATGGTCTTCGAAATTAATAAGTTATTTTATTTGATAAAATAATGAATTATGCCTAAAGCCCGGAGTTAAGCAAATAAGTGGAATATGATATTTGGAATATTCGTATAATGATAACTTTAGCGCTTAATCCATTAAGCTTGTCGAAGTAGACTCTTTAATTTCTGAATCAGAATTAAGGATTAGATCCTTAAAGTATGATAATGAAATTGAAGGATTTTTCATGGATCTATTTTAGATCTTTGAAATGCTAAATTGCAATAAATAATTCTTGGAGAATTAATGACTATTCTCAAGGAGACAAAGTCAAAGTTTGCAATTAGGCAAGTAGTGCAAGGCACACCTTACTTCAATATTCTAGAAACCTGAGGCTTGGCCAAAGGCTACTGGAATGTTGAAATTGGCAAAGGCAAAATCATTAAAATCTTTTGGGAAGATAAAAGGATATATCCTAAGAAGGAATTGAAGACGAGCAAGGCTCTTACTTCAAATATGTTTGTTATAATTATGTTCACAACTAGTATTGAAATTGGATTTTAAATACTTAGTGTGATACATAAAAATGTACTGTTGTGCAGAATCTGCTTTAAGCAGAATACTGACTTCAGACGAAATTACTCTGCGAATTGAAAACGAGACGATAGTCGCTGTTTTAACCGTAGATACCTAAGTTTAGGAACTGCCCTTTGGGTGTGTACTTAAATTAGGAAACAGTTAAAATGTAACTAGTTTGACTAGAAAGATTATCTCTATATCGTGTATAACCCGCTGCGGGTGTACCTTTATATTCTAGAACACTAAAATGTTTTATTATATAAAGATGATATTGAGATAAACACATTAGATGTGAATAACAGAATTTATATTTTGAATATAAATAATATCTCAAATATATAACATGACAAATAAATAGCTCAAACTGATTTGATCAGTAAGAAACTAATTGTGGCATTGTTGTCTGGGACACAATCAAACAAGACTCGTATATCCACACTTTCGAAGAGTGGGTACTAGGACTAATTTGATTCCATTCAAATAAAGTCTACGAATCTAGTTTATTGGGCAAAGTGCCTATAGCACTATTTACTTGGTAAAAGTATAAAAGCCACTGATCTGTTAGCCCTAGTTCATAGTGAAGCAAGTGGACCCATGTCTAGCTAGGCTAGAGGTGGATATGAATGTTTCGTGACCTGTAC
This sequence comes from Zanthoxylum bungeanum, assembly GCA_019454045.1. NCBI lineage: Eukaryota > Viridiplantae > Streptophyta > Magnoliopsida > Sapindales > Rutaceae > Zanthoxylum > Zanthoxylum bungeanum. The sequence continues at coordinate 21,933 of SKCR01011786.1, read as the reverse complement.
GGATGTGGCATCGCGTTATGGTTATGTGTTACTTTTAAAACACAAATCGGAAACTTTCACAGTTTCGACACGAAATAAACAAACAGATCAGCTAAAGTATTAAACAGTCACGGTAAAACCGTAATGAAAATATTTAAGCAGTAAGTTTCTCGTATACTTGAAAGAGTATAGTATTCTTTCAATGAGGACTCCTCCCGGAACACGTCAGTTTGACGGTGTGTCCGAACAGGATTAATCAAATTTTATTAGACATAATAAGGTTAATCACGAGTCGTTCTGAGCTACTATTTCCTTCAACGGATAAGCTTTAAACAGTGCACGAACTTATTTTGAATAAGGTTCCAAAATAATCTGTTTGACAGATATCATATTAGATATGAACGGGAAAGAAACCGGGTTTCTCATTCCTGACCATTTGGGTATGCTTGGAATATGTTTGGATGATACCAAACTAAAACCCAAATAGGATAAGTGCCAATTGTAGGTCATCCTAGGGATACCATAAGTATTGTACTTATACACCTCACATAAGAACAATTAGATTGTTGCTCACCATGCGGTTTTTCTAAGAGGAATACCGATATGCAGTGGTAAGTGGGAGGATAGTATAACTCGATGAAAATCGGAGTAATACTGTTCAAGGCACCGAATCTTAATGGAACATAAATAGTTCATCAAGGATGAAACTATACCATTAATCTTCGAATACACAAGAACCGCGTAAGTCGGAGAGAGTCAGAAAATAACCTGAGGTATGGGTTTCTGATCTTACCTTATTAAGATGTTAATCTTTTAAGGAATACCAACTGACTACGAATGAGGCAGTGATACAAGGTATCGATTCCCTATTATGACAAAGTGACATGAGTCCGAAATGGATTCCATGTATATCAACAAGTTTGGATACTAGTTGATGTACCACAAGGCATTGTGCCTATTGGTACTTTATAAGTCTTCAAGGAAGACATACATGGATGGCAACACACCAACGTATAAAGCTAGGCTTTTAGCGAAAAGGTAGAGTTATCAACATTGTGTTGATTACGATTCAACCTTTTACCTGTTGCTACGGTAAATCCATTTGGATAATGCTTATTATTCGATCCATGATTGGATTGAAGCAAACATTAGGTTCTTGGAATTATCGTTTTGATGTAATCATAATGATTTAAGATTTAATTCAAAACGAAAATGATTCTTGTGTAAATAAGAAGGTTAGTGGGAGCGCACTGACAATGGCTGTCCTATAAAATAATGATAATATGTCATTTCTTGGAAATGATATTCCCATAAAATAAATATCGGCGAAAGCTTGGCTTTCAAAATACTCTTTGTGGAACCGTACATTGAAAAATGTACAAGACCTGGTGTATCATACGCTTTGAGCATATGGATTCACAAACAGGCTAATCCGAGTGATAGTCACTGGATTGATGTTAGGAACATCCGTTAGTATCTTAGAGAACTAAGGATGCTGTCTTAGTCTATGGAGAATGAGAACTTGAAGTGACTAGGATCACTGTAGAAAGTTTCCTATAACCGATAAAGACGAGTAAAAGTCACAAACGGTACTATATAGTTTGAATAACGGTGCAGTGAGCTGGAAATCTTCCAAGCAAGATACTGTTACCGAATAAACAACAAATGCGGGTTAATTACAGCAGCTGAGGCAGTAATAGAAGTCATTTGGGTCGATACATATCTAATTAGATTAGATATAGTTCTGTTAGCAGCTGAGCTAGGCATCAGCACATGCTAAAGAATTAATGGTCTCATCAACGATCCAGATACATACTTACATATTCATTTGATTCGTTCGGATCATACATCGTGGCGATGTGATGATCGAATAAATCACATCAAGATGATATTCATACAAATCCGCTGACGAAAACTTTTCTCATCAGTTTGAGCCAACCGTACATAGTTCGGGTGTCAGACACTCGAGTGACTGGCTATAGGCCAAGTGGGAGATTGTTGGACAATTATGACCCATACCGTCACTATTTGTACAGATCACGGTGTTGTTGTACAAATTAACTATGTGACATAGGAGATTGCACTTTTATCATTTGTGATTAGATCACCTAGATATATAAATGATAAGAGGTCCCTATGATTTGTTCCTGGACGGAGAATGATATGAGACAGTATCAGTCCATGAAGGATAAATCATTAAACATCCCTAGTCAGAGCATTATCGAGATTGGACATCGATGAATGCGTAAAAGACTAGTATTACACTTGTGCGCGTTGTGAGGACACAACGGCATAGTTCTCATATATTTGGGTATTGGATACTCATGCAAGTGTAATATGAGGTTGTGTTTCACCGATGGTATGGGAAACAGCTTCGCTCTGGATAAGACCCCCTCGGAATTCCATTGGTAGTATGACTACGTGTCTATGGAAGTCCGAAATCAGGGTAGGTATATTTGGTCTTAACCTAAAACTTGCACCGCAAATACTTGCGACAATCAATATACTTTGGTTGCGGTCGTCCAGGGCTTTAACCGGTTCTATGTACGCCAATACTGGGTATATTGAGAATCGTAGTGTGTTGGGTGTGATGTCAAGACGGAAGTGTCACTCCAGTCATATGGAGTTGATGATCACGCAGGGATATAGAACTCGTTCTCTATATAAGGTTGCAACCGTCCGGATAATATGACTTGGTCATGATTATCCGATTTTAAAGAGACTAGTTGCTTGTTATCCGATATATGCTTCGTACGGGGTAGACACTGTACCAGCCCCAGGCCTTGCATGTGATCATCCGATACTGGATAGAAATACGCAATACTACGGTATACTACGCTTGATATAGATCCTTATTCCTGTAAGGATATTTCCGGAGAATTGGGAAGGCATGGTGCTTTGCTAGAAGCCAACCTTGTCTTGTAAATCGGTAAAACGTAGTACTTGGTACTCACGTGTTCGGATAGTCCGACTACCGATTTGACTGCCAACATATCCGGGGATCTCATGGGTCGCTTCCCAAAGATTCACCATGACGTATGACTCACACTTTTAATTAATCTGGGATTAATTAGATGAGAGAGAAAATTAATCTGGGATTAATTTCGGAGATATTTTATTTAAGATAAAATATCGATTAAGAGAGAGAAAGATTAATTTGGAATTAATCGAGGAATTAATATATTTGATATATTAAACGAAATTGGATTTCGACGCGGAATTAAAATTAGATTTTAATTCGGGCGAACGAATTAATTTAGAATTAATACGTTAGCGACGTGAATAGTGATTTCACTAGGCGTAATAATTTAATTACGACGCAACGGAAAATTCGTTAATTTGGAATTAGCAAACCCGAGCCCGAGATTATTTACGAGCGCATTCGCATTTTGAATTCGAGTGCGGCACGTCAAATCAAGCGTCAAGTCGCTAGTCGCATTTAGCGTCACATCAAGCATCAAATCATGTCACTTTGAGTGATGTGACAATTGATTGGATTGATTGAATGATGTGACAATTGATTGGATTGATTGAGTGATGTGAGTGATGTGACATTGATTAGATTGATTAAGTGATATGACTTGATGTGATTAGGTGATGTGTGTGATTGGCAATTAAAGCCAAATGTGTGTGAAATGAATTTCAAATGAAATTCATGTGTATTAGATACAAAACACACACACAAACCGTATACACACATACATCCTTTTTTCCTCCTCTCTCTCCTCTTCTTCTTCCTCTCTTCACTCACGCCATTTCTTCTTCTTGTGAGGCAGTGAACTGCCGAATTTAACAAAGAAAAATGGAGGGAAGCAAGTGTGTTTTGTGGCAAAATAAGAGTGCTAGCACACTCCGAGATCAATGCAAAGGTGATAGGGTAGTCCACCCATGAGCCGGGAATAAAAATGATGAAGCTTGGAGCTTCAAATCTTGTTGATGATGGCCGAAATTTACTATTCACAGTAGCCCACTGCCGCCCAAACCAGTGAATTAATTTCAGTTTTGTTGTCCAAATCGTCGCTCAACCGCTCGATGTAAGTATTCCGCAACTTCCGTCATTGTATTCACTTGTGATTCATGCTTGAGTTTTGATCTTGGGACCTTAAGAAACTCCAACAGCAACAACGTTTACCATAACTTTATTAAAGAAAATATTAAATTTGCAATTTAAACTAAAGATTATGAAAAGTTGCAGGATTTTATCAGTAGAGATAAACAACAAAACATATGGATTTCCTCTTGTATTAACCTCCTGTATTCAGTTATTCATTACACAATTGAAGGTTTCACATCCCAAACCAACAATTGGAAGATATTCAATTCTACTAATATTAAATTCTATGGTAATCAATGATTATTTTCTCTATGTTAACAGCACACAAAATTTATCATTACGAGCTATCTAACGTCGATAATATACCCTCAGGTAATACTGTAGCAGAAGACCAACACATAAAAGAACTTTACCAGTCACAACTGGTTTCACAAATCACCATAGAAGAAGCATGACTTGATCTATATAGGATTTGACAAAACATAATTTCGGGGCTAATAAATCGAAGGATAATAAAGAATAACAACCATTAATTTTATTAAATGTTAAAAGGTTCATTCAAGAATCAACAACATGAATAAAGAAGTTTAAATACAGAAGTTCATCCTTAGCTTCGCCTAGGAGATTAGTTCTACATGGAAGAAAAAGATGCAAGCCTCAATAGATTGGAGAGACGTCATGATTTCCTTGAAGTTCTTCGTTATTCCTCTCTATGAATTGTGTTTTTGGCTCTTTTGTGTGTTTTTCCTCTGTTTCTCTCTGATTTTCTCCTCCCCTATGGTTTAGGACGAAGTTGGATTTATATACAAAAGTCCTGAAACCCTAAATTGCATTAAAAACATACAGCACAAAATCCTGAAATCACAGTTTCGCATCGCGACGTGCGCCGCGCGTCTTGACACGCCATAAGCTATAAAGGATGCTACAATTGACTAGATCTCCTCGAGTAGATGCAAATCGATATGTTATGGATCTCGTAACTCTTTCTAAATCAAAAGTTATAGCCTTTTTAAATTCAGTACGCGACTGATGCTCCTGCGTGCATCCGATACGTCAGTTAGGCTATGAAACATGTTCAATTGCTCCATTCTCCTTGATCCATCGCTTCCTATTAACAAATCACAAAATGACTCTAATTAAGATTAAAATATATGATAATAAAGCTGAGTTAGCAGTGTTCTAAGACACTTTCTTGCATTTACCAACGTCCACGAGAGAAATGAGGTACTTTATTACTACTCGGTGTCAAGATCGGCCCGAGCTACAATTGGGTTAGTAAGCTTACAAATAGTATATAACACCTTGGATCTTACTCTAGCCCGTTATAATTCACTTTCTTGGTCTGGTGATCGACCATCTTTCTTTTTCTATTATTAGTTTTTATGCTCTTCAGTCTTTTACAAGTTGTAAGGTGTGAAATTTTCTATCCTTTGAATCTCATTCTTAACCCCTTTATATAGGCTTAAAAATTCACTAGTCCACTGCCTATCATGTCAACTCATGTCACATTACTACCATTATCATCGTAATTTCCCTTAACTATCCTTAAATGTGCCAATTAGAATAGCCCATTTCACTGTCATTGTATCGGCCTATGGCAGTCTGCCTTGCCACTACACTGCCCTATGGCAGCTAGCAGGGGCTACTTCCAATGAGAACCATTGCATTTCTCACAATCATCATTAGCCTTCTATAAGTTTATCCTTTCAACTACGGAATATGTCACGACTTCAACACAGGTTGGCCCATTATCTCAGCTCTGTTTCTCGGGTCGGCATACTGAAGTGAATTATGCTTGGTCAGACTTTTTTAATCAAATCGGGTTGTAACACATGGACCCCTTCGGGTTAGCTTATATAAATACTTAAATGCTGCCAAATCTATAATTTCTTCTTGTAGATCGGGTCGATCTTGACCGCGAATAGTAATAAAATATATTTTTTCTCCTGTGGACGTAGATTGGAGAAACTTTCCACCGAATTACATAAATTATAATCTCTACGATTTATATGCTTACTTGATAAGTTTTTTTTGGTTCCATACTAAAAATTCATTGTTGAGAGACATTTGATCGAGGGGTTAATTTCCCATATTACCATTGGAATGAAAAATAAACGTCAATAGTTAGCTTCGTTTAGGAGCGAAGTGGGGTTTACCGCTATGCCTATGATGTTCGGCGACCACGACACTATTGGGCTCGCAGCCCATAGAGAGTACATATTAGCCCGCGGGGGACTATACCGGAGAATATAACAGTCACCACCCAGTATGAACTGAGAAAGATTTAAGTCTGCACTCACCCATCACAAGGGAATACCTCAAATAGTTGGGTTCGGAGTGGTCCCTTACTTATGCCAATATAATCGACGGGTTCACACAATGATATAGCCAAGTCTTAATACAATTCATGCACAAAAGCGGTTTTGCTGATTGGCTATTTCTGCTTACTATTTTGCTATTTTTTGGTTGCTGTTTTGCTATTTTCTGGTTGCTGTTTTACTATTTTCTGGTTGCTATTTTGATGTTTTCTGATTGCTGTTTTCTGTTTTTTGGTTGCTGTTTCATAGTTTTCTAGCTCTGTTTTGGCGCTGTTTTGGTTGTTTTTGGGCACTGTTTCTGGTTATTTTTGGGTGCTATTTTGGTTGTTTTTCGGTTGTTTTTCGTTGTTTCGTTGGCTGTTTCTGGTTGGTTTGTTGGCTATTTCAGGTTGTTTTGGTTTCATGATTTTTTGGTTGTTTTTGTTTGCTATTTTGGTTGTTTTTCTTTCTGTTTCTGGTTTTTTTTCTTTCAGTGGCTGGTTGGTTTGTTTTTCTCGGTGGTTAGCTGGTTGGTTGTTTTCGATAGGTTGTTTGTGGTGGCTGTTGTTTCGATTTTTTACTTCAAGTTTTGGTGATCCTAGGGTTTTTTTTTATGTTGTTCACTTCTAATTGTCCTCCCAAAAAAGAAGAAAAGAGTCTCCTTTTTATAATGATTTAAATGGATCTCCAAATAGGGAAATAAATTATGGATATTTGGGGGATATATTCTAAAATTATTTTGGGAATACAATCTCATGAATTTGGTGATTATGATTTCTCAAATCATGTTAAATTGGTAAGGATGTGATCCCAAAATCTCATTGAAATGGAAAGTGATTTGATGAGAGTATTTGCATAGATTGCATGGGCTTTGGGCGTGCATGGTGGGTCATGAGCCATATGGATAGGCTGTATGGTGGCTCTGAGGCTAATGTTTGAAGAAAAAATGATTGAGCAAATCCGAGGCTGGCTAGTGAGTCTAAATCCGATGAGGTGCAAATTTTGGTGGTTTTCCTTCCTTCCGGCATTTTTTTTTTGTAACTTCCGTAATTTTCAAGTAGTGCCTCCATACAAGTCTTATCATCGGGCTTATGCAAAAATACAGTGTCTATAGTCACCCCCACTTTGATGGGGCTTGTGTAGTGTGTAACAGTGACAACCCTATCAAAGTCTTGCATGCATTTTTACTTACGAGATGCTTCGATCTCTGGGATTCATTCCCGAAAGGAGTTTCATTGATGGCGAGGTGCTTCGACCCCTGAGATTAATTCCTGAACCATACTGGGTATGAGATACTTTGATCTCTAGGATTCATTACCGAACTGTGTTGATAATATGGGCCTCGACTCTAAGATTAATTCCCGAATCTGCTGAGTGTGAGATGCTTCGATCCTGGGATTCATTCCCAAACTGTGTTGATAATATGGGCCTCTATCTTGAGATTCATTCCCGAATCTACTGAGTGTGAGATGCTTCGATCTTTAGGATTCATTCCCGAACTGTGTTGATAATGTGGGCCTCGACCCTGAGATTCATTCCTGAATCTGCTGAGTGTGAGATACTTTGATCTCTGGGATTCATTTCCGAACTGTGTTGATAATGTGGGCCTCGACCCTAAGATTCATTCTCGAATCTGCTGACTATGCTTCTATCTCTGGGGTTCATCCCAAATTATTTTGATAATGCGGGGCTCGACCTTGAGATCATTCCCGAATCTGCTGATTGTGAGATTCTTCGATCTCTAAGATTCATTCCTGAACTGTGTTGATAATGTGGGCTTTGACCCTGAGATTCATTCCTGAATCTACTGAGTGTCACATGCTTCGATCTCTAAAATTCATTCCTGAACTGTGTTGATAATATGGGCCTCGACCCTGAGATTCATTCCCGAATCTGCTGAGTTTGAGATGCTTCGATCTCTGGGATTCATTCCCTAAGTGTGTTGATAATGTGGGCCTCGATCCTGAGATTCATTCCCGAATCTTTTGAGTGTGAGATGCTTCAATCTCTGAGACTCTTCGACCTCTGGATTCAATCCCGAACTGAGTTTAGTTGATGGCGAGGTGCTTCAACCCCTGGGATTCATTCTCGAACCATGCTGGGTTTGAGATGCTTTGATCTCTAACGGTTTTCTTTTTTTTCGATTTTTGATTAGTGCACGAAACTATACTTAGAACGCTGCTAACTCAGCTTTATTATCATATTTTTTAATCTAAATTAGAGTCATTGTGTGCTTTGTTAATAAGAAGTGATGGATCAAGGAGAATGGAGCAATTGAACATGTTTCAGAGCCTAAAAGACATATCGGACGTACGTAGGAGCATCAACCGCACACTGAATTTAAAAAGGCTATAACGTTTGATTTAAAAAGAGTTACGTGACCCATAATATATCAATTTGTATCTACTCGAGGAGATCTAGTCAATTGTAGCATCCTTTAAAGCCTCTTGCACGTCGCGATGTGTGGAGCATGTCGCGATGTGAAACTGCGATTCCAGGATTTGTGCTGTGCGTTTTTAATGCAATTTAGGGTTCCAGGACTTTTCTATATAAACCTAACTTCATCCTAAGCCCTGGGCGAGAAGAAAATCAAAGAGAAATAGAGGAGAAACACACAAAAGAGCCACAAACACTAATCAAGGGAGGAGAACGAAGAACTTCAAGGAAATCATAACGTCTTTCCGATCTATTCAGGCTGCATTTCCTTCTTCCATAGAGAACTAATCTCCTAGGCAAAGCTAAGGATGAACTCTTGTATTTTAATTTCTATATTTATTTTGTTGATTTCTGAAGAACCTTTTAACGTTTAATATAATTGATGGTTGTTATTTTCTATTATCTTTCGATTTATTAGCCCAGAAATTATGTTTTGTCAAATCCCATATAGATCCAGTCATGCTTCTTATATGTGTAATTTGTGAAATCATTTGTGACTGGCAAAGTTGTTTTATGTGTTGGTCTTCTGCTGCAGTATTGCCTGAGGGTATATTGTCGACGTTAGATAGCTCGTAATGATAACTTTTGTGTGCTGTTAGCATAGAGAACATAATCATTAATTACCCTAAAATTTAATATGAGTAGAATTGAATATCTTCCAATTGTTGGTTTGGGATGCGAAACCTTCAATTGTGTAATAAAAAGAATCAATAACTGAATATAGGATGTCGATATAAGAGGAATTTCCGATGCTTTTCGGTTTATCTCTACTGATAAAATCTTACAATTTTTCATAATCTTTAGTTTAAATTGTAAATTTAATCTTTTCTTTAATAAAATTATTGCTAAACGTTTTTGTGTGAGTAAATTAGTTCCTTTAACCATCTCTATGAGGATAACACTAATAGGACACACATTTCTTCTAGCATAAGCCTACAACACTTTAGGGAAGATGATAGCCTTAAGACACAAGTTGAGTTGTTAACTAGACAAGTAGGAGCCTTAATAGCCAAAGACAGCAAGACAATGCATTCAGTAGCCCAGCTAGAATCCCAAGAGTGTCTGGTATATGGTGAGATGAGAGGGACATATGACGAACAATGCCATGCATTAGGAACTTATCAGAAGCTTCACCCACCATACCCAGACACCTATAATCCTAGTTGGAGGAACCATCCCAACCTTAGTTGGAAACATAAGTCTCATCAGTTGAGTCAAACACCACCTAGAGGTTATAGTACCCCCACAGTATTACACATATATCGTTCCTAGAAATTCTTTAGAGGATACTTGGCATGCATATGTAAAGACCCAGAGCAAAACCAATCAAAGGATTGATTCGTTGATAGCTCAGGTAGCTGAAGACCAAAAGGAAATTAGGAGTCAAATCTCTAAATTCACTAATATCCTGAGTGTACAAGAACAAGGAAAATTCTTATCTCAGACTCGACCCATCCACAAGGGTAACTCATAGCACAGGCTGATCATGAAGTATCCAGTATAATAGGTGTTAATGTCATAATCTCTTGGAGCGTTAAGGAGGTAGGCTTGCAGGAAACGTCCAACACCATGGATAACCCCAAAGATAGTGGTATAGGTACCCCTCATGAAGAAACGATGCCACATTTTCAACGAAGAGTACCTTTCCCACAAGCACTTAGGCCCATAATGAGAGTTCCAGATCCAAATGTTGAAAAACAATCACAAGGTAAGATGAGTACCATTACTCATACATGCTAGAAACAGTTCTGCCAGAAATAATTTCTCTACAACCTGAATCAAATCCTCTTGAAATGAAACTGGTCCCAAGGAATGAAAAAATGAGAAAAATGAGAGTTAATGCTCAATTGAAGATGATACATGTGTGGTTAAAAAGGAGATTGAGCAAATTTTTCCTTATAATGAGTCCAAGATTTCAACAATCTCTGGACCCAGAAGGATTAATGGATAAACTACCACAGTTAGACAAGCATTCCCTCCCATGCCTTCATCAGTACGCTCGATGGAAACCACCATGACAACTTGAGTGCTTGCGTCTGGCTGAAGACGTTAAACTTAGCGTTAGCGGGGAGGCAACCCTTGCATATGTATTTATTTTATTTTATTTTATTTACTTTAGTTTTTATTTTATTGTGTGCTAATTGCATGTTTTATTTTTATGTTTGCATAAGTGTTTTTACAAATTTTAGCACAACCTACACAGTCACACAGCTAAAGTCTCACCAGCAGGAGCCTAATCAAATTCGCGCCTGGTATGTTGTTCCTTAATCTTTTTTCTTTACATTTATCTTACATTGAGGACAATGCAAGTTTTAAGTGTGGGGATGTATGCATGCGCATGATAAAACCTGTCATAAATATATTTTATTATTATCTTAAAAAAAATTTGTTTCGTTCTTTTTTTAGTCAATGTTAGTTAAAACATAAGTCCTATGATGATATTGTTTGTTTTAGAATGAAATCTTAGAAACGATAAGTCCTTTAATGTATTTTTAGCTGATGCGTTGAATAGTTTATCTATGTTAGACTCGTAAGCACTTAATTAAGGGTTTTTAGCAGTGAAAGCCTGAGTAGTTAGCAAGGTGACTAGTTGAAGAAATTGCATGTTGAGGAATAACCGTTTGCTTAGATGTCTATCCTGATTTACTTGTGTTATGACATATGGTATGGTTGAAAATAAAGAAAAGTCTCTGAAGAAAGAAAATAAACCACTTATAACCGATACGCGTGAAGCTACCCATGGGCGAGTATTAGGACCACCACGAGGAGAAATGCTACCTTAAAGAGTAGGTGTGTTGAGAAAAGAAAAAAATAAAATAATAAAAAAATTCAAAAAAGAAAAGCAAAAAAAAAAAAAAGATAGAGAGAGATCAGAAAAAAAAAAATCATATCATACTGAGCACATAAAAGCAATTACAGAGCTTAATTGAGATATTAGGTTGGTTTGACCCATCGGTGCTAATTTTTAAACAAAATCATTGAGTTGGCTTACCTAGGAATCAAGCCGTGAATAAACCTTTACACACACATTGTGAGTATGGCTTAGATGATTTATTCAAGGTCTTGGATTTGAGTTACATTATGTACTTTGAAGGTTCTCTGTTTCATTACTAGATATTCTTTGAGGATAAAATTATGTGAAACTATTGGGACTATTTAATTTTTACAAGATTTTGTGTTTTGAATGACGTTTGTGGGTGTAGTCGCTGTAAGCCCCCACGAGACTATAACTCGTCCACTAGGGACACCTAGGGGTTTAAGGCTTGTTGCATAGGATAAATACAATCGTCATCCCTACGAAAATGGCTTATATAGTTTTTATTTATTTATTTAGTTTTTATTTTATTTTAACGCTTGAATTGCTAGAGATTAGCAATAAACTGGTTGGGGTTGTGATAAGTGCATGAAAGTGTACTTAGAACGCTGCTAACTCAGATTTATTATCATATGTTTTAATATTAATTAGAGTCATTTTGTGCTTTGTTAATAGGAAGTGATGGATCAAGGAGAATGGAGCAATTGAAGATGTTTCAGAGCCGAACAGACATATCGGACGTACGCAGGAGCATTAGCCTCGCACTGAATTTAAAAAGGCTATAACGTTTGATTTAGAAAGAGTTACGAGACCCATAATATATCGATTTGCATCTACTCGAGGCGATCTAGTCAATAGTAGTTTTCTTTAAAGCCACTGGCACGTCTCGACATGCGGCGCACGTCGCGATGTGAAACTGTGATTCCAGGATTTGTGCTGTGCATTTTTAATGCAATTTAGGGTTCCATGACTTTTCTATATAAACCCAACTTCGTCCTAGACCCTGGGCGATGAGAAAATCAAAGCGAAATAGAGGAAAAACACACAAAAGAGCCACAAATACAAATCAAGAGAGGATAACGAAGAACTTCAAGGAAATCATAACGTCTCTCCGATCTATTCAGGCTGCATCTCTTTCTTCCATAGAGAACTAATCTCCTAGGCAAATCTAAGGATGAACTCTTGTATTTTAATTTCTATATTTATTTTGTTGATTTCTGAGAACCTTTTAACGTTTAATATAATTGATGGTTGTTATTTTCTATTATCTTTCGATTTATTAGCCCATAAATTATGTTTTGTCAAATCCCATATAGATCCAGTTATGCTTCTTCTATGTATAATTTGTGAAATCAGTTGTGACTGGTAAAGTTATTTTATGTGTTGGTCTTCTGCTGCAGTATTACCTGAGAGTATATTGTTGACGTGATAGCTCGTAATGATAACTTTTTTGTACTGTTAGCATATAGAAAATAATCATTAATTACCCTAAAATTTAATATGAGTAGAATTGAATATCTTCCAATTGTTGGTTTGGGATGTGAACCTTCAATTGTGTAATGAAAGAATCAATAACTGAATACAGGAGGTTGATACAAGAGGAATTCCTGATGCTTTGCTGTTTATCTCTACTGATAAAATCCTGCAACTTTTCATAATCTTTAGTTTAAATTGCAAATTTAATCTTTTCTTTAATAAAATTATTGCTAAACGTTTTTGTGTGAGTAAATTAGTTCCTTTAACCATCTCTATGAGGATAACACTAATAGGACACACATTTCTTCTAGCATAAGCCTACAACACTTTAGGGAAGATGATAGCCTTAAGACACAAGTTGAGTTGTTAACTAGACAAGTAGGAGCCTTAATAGCCAAAGACAGCAAGACAATGCATTCAGTAGCCCAGCTAGAATCCCAAGAGTGTCTGGTATATGGTGAGATGAGAGGGACATATGACGAACAATGCCATGCATTAGGAACTTATCAGAAGCTTCACCCACCATACCCAGACACCTATAATCCTAGTTGGAGGAACCATCCCAACCTTAGTTGGAAACATAAGTCTCATCAGTTGAGTCAAACACCACCACCTAGAGGTTATAGTACCCCCACAGTATTACACATATATCGTTCCTAGAAATTCTTTAGAGGATACTTGGCATGCATATGTAAAGACCCAGAGCAAAACCAATCAAAGGATTGATTCGTTGATAGCTCAGGTAGCTGAAGACCAAAAGGAAATTAGGAGTCAAATCTCTAAATTCACTAATATCCTGAGTGTACAAGAACAAGGAAAATTCTTATCTCAGACTCGACCCATTCCACAAGGGTAACTCATAGCACAGGCTGATCATGAAGTATCCAGTATAATAGGTGTTAATGTCATAATCTCTTGGAGCGTTAAGGAGGTAGGCTTGCAGGAAACGTCCAACACCATGGATAACCCCAAAGATAGTGGTATAGGTACCCCTCATGAAGAAACGATGCCACATTTTCAACGAAGAGTACCTTTCCCACAAGCACTTAGGCCCATAATGAGAGTTCCAGATCCAAATGTTGAAAAACAATCACAAGGTAAGGATGAGTACCATTACTCATACATGCTAGAAACAGTTCTGCCAGAAATAATTTCTCTACAACCTGAATCAAATCCTCTTGAAATGAAACTGGTCCCAAGGAATGAAAAAATGAGAAAAATGAGAGTTAATGCTCAATTGAAGATGATACATGTGTGGTTAAAAAGGAGATTGAGCAAATTTTTCCTTATAATGAGTCCAAGATTTCAACAATCTCTGGACCCAGAAGGATTAATGGATAAACTACCACAGTTAGACAAGCATTCCCTCCCATGCCTTCATCAGTACGCTCGATGGAAACCACCATGACAACTTGAGTGCTTGCGTCTGGCTGAAGACGTTAAACTTAGCGTTAGCGGGGAGGCAACCCTTGCATATGTATTTATTTTATTTTATTTTATTTACTTTAGTTTTTATTTTATTGTGTGCTAATTGCATGTTTTATTTTATTGTTTGCATAAGTGTTTTTACAAATTTTAGCACAACCTACACAGTCACACAGCTAAAGTCTCACCAGCAGGAGCCTAATCAAATTCGCGCCTGGTAGTGTTGTTCCTTAATCTTTTTTCTTTACATTTATCTTACATTGAGGACAATGCAAGTTTTAAGTGTGGGGATGTATGCATGCGCATGATAAAACCTGTCATAAATATATTTTATTATTATCTTAAAAAAAATTTGTTTCGTTCTTTTTTTAGTCAATGTTAGTTAAAACATAAGTCCTATGATGATATTGTTTGTTTTAGAATGAAATCTTAGAAACGATAAGTCCTTTAATGTATTTTTAGCTGATGCGTTGAATAGTTTATCTATGTTAGACTCGTAAGCACTTAATTAAGGGTTTTTAGCAGTGAAAGCCTGAGTAGTTAGCAAGGTGACTAGTTGAAGAAATTGCATGTTGAGGAATAACCGTTTGCTTAGATGTCTATCCTGATTTACTTGTGTTATGACATATGGTATGGTTGAAAATAAAGAAAAGTCTCTGAAGAAAGAAAATAAACCACTATAACCGATACGCGTGAAGCTACCCATGGGCGAGTATTAGGACCACCACGAGGAGAAATGCTACCTTAAAGAGTAGGTGTGTTGAGAAAAGAAAAAAATAAAATAATAAAAAAATTCAAAAAAGAAAAGCAAAAAAAAAAAAAAGATAGAGAGAGATCAGAAAAAAAAAAATCATATCATACTGAGCACATAAAAGCAATTACAGAGCTTAATTGAGATATTAGGTTGGTTTGACCCATCGGTGCTAATTTTTAAACAAAATCATTGAGTTGGCTTACCTAGGAATCAAGCCGTGAATAAACCTTTACACACACATTGTGAGTATGGCTTAGATGATTTATTCAAGGTCTTGGATTTGAGTTACATTATGTACTTTGAAGGTTCTCTGTTTCATTACTAGATATTCTTTGAGGATAAAATTATGTGAAACTATTGGGACTATTTAATTTTTACAAGATTTTGTGTTTTGAATGACGTTTGTGGGTGTAGTCGCTGTAAGCCCCCACGAGACTATAACTCGTCCACTAGGGACACCTAGGGGTTTAAGGCTTGTTGCATAGGATAAATACAATCGTCATCCCTACGAAAATGGCTTATATAGTTTTTTTATTTATTTATTTAGTTTTTATTTTATTTTACGCTTGAATTGCTAGAGATTAGCAATAAACTGGTTGGGGTTGTGATAAGTGCATGAAAGTGTACTTAGAACGCTGCTAACTCAGATTTATTATCATATGTTTTAATATTAATTAGAGTCATTTTGTGCTTTGTTAATAGGAAGTGATGGATCAAGGAGAATGGAGCAATTGAAGATGTTTCAGAGCCGAACAGACATATCGGACGTACGCAGGAGCATTAGCCTCGCACTGAATTTAAAAAGGCTATAACGTTTGATTTAGAAAGAGTTACGAGACCCATAATATATCGATTTGCATCTACTCGAGGCGATCTAGTCAATAGTAGTTTTCTTTAAAGCCACTGGCACGTCTCGACATGCGGCGCACGTCGCGATGTGAAACTGTGATTCCAGGATTTGTGCTGTGCATTTTTAATGCAATTTAGGGTTCCATGACTTTTCTATATAAACCCAACTTCGTCCTAGACCCTGGGCGATGAGAAAATCAAAGCGAAATAGAGGAAAAACACACAAAAGAGCCACAAATACAAATCAAGAGAGGATAACGAAGAACTTCAAGGAAATCATAACGTCTCTCCGATCTATTCAGGCTGCATCTCTTTCTTCCATAGAGAACTAATCTCCTAGGCAAATCTAAGGATGAACTCTTGTATTTTAATTTCTATATTTATTTTGTTGATTTCTGAAGAACCTTTTAACGTTTAATATAATTGATGGTTGTTATTTTCTATTATCTTTCGATTTATTAGCCCATAAATTATGTTTTGTCAAATCCCATATAGATCCAGTTATGCTTCTTCTATGTATTTTGTGAAATCAGTTGTGACTGGTAAAGTTATTTTATGTGTTGGTCTTCTGCTGCAGTATTACCTGAGAGTATATTGTTGACGTTAGATAGCTCGTAATGATAACTTTTTTGTACTGTTAGCATATAGAAAATAATCATTAATTACCCTAAAATTTATATGAGTAGAATTGAATATCTTCCAATTGTTGGTTTGGGATGTGAAACCTTCAATTGTGTAATGAAAGAATCAATAACTGAATACAGGAGGTTGATACAAGAGGAATTCCTGATGCTTTGCTGTTTATCTCTACTGATAAAATCCTGCAACTTTTCATAATCTTTAGTTTAAATTGCAAATTTAATCTTTTCTTTAATAAAATTATTGCTAAACGTTTTTGCTTGAGTAAATTAGTTCATGTAACCATCTCTCTGAGGAATCGACACCCCAGCTATACTGCGATAACCGCAAGTTATTTTTGGGCGTATTCAGTTTTCTTCTTGATTCTCGATTTTTTACATTTTTTTCAGTGGTTGTTTTTTCCTGGTTTCAGTGATGGGTTGCTGGCTGGTTTGGTTGTTCTTGCTTTCGGTTATGGGTTGTTGGTTCCGATTAAGAAGAAGAAGAGGGAGTCTTCAAGGGATTTTTTTTGTGTTACCGTCCAAGCCCCTAGGGTTTTTATTTGTATCATGTTTTGGTCCGAGCTTTCTAAAAAGAAGAAAAGAGTCTCATTTTTATAATGGTTTCAAGGGATCTCCAAATAGGGAAAAAAATCATTTTTATTTGGGAGATATCTTCTCAAATTATTTAGGGAATACAATCTTCTAAATTTGGTGATGAGGATATCCATTATAAAGTCTCATTTTTATAATGGTTTCAAGGGATGTCCAAATAGGGAAACAAATCATGTTTATTTGGTGATGAGGATATCTCCAATCTTCTGAAATCGGAAAGGATGGGATTTCAAATCTTGTTATATTGAAAATTATTGATGAGGGAATTTGGCGTGTGGATGGATTGCATGGGGTCTTAGGCGTGTGGATGGATTACATGGGTTTGGAGCCTCGTGGATGGGTCGAAGTTAAAGGGTGCAAGGGCATGTATGCTGAGTCCGAGGCTAAGGCTTTGAAACAGCGGTTGACTGAGCGAATCCCATGCTGGCTAGTGAGTCTGAATCCGATGAGGTGCTAATTTGTTTGGAGGTTTTCTTTCCTTTCAGCATTCGTTTTCTGTAACTTCCGTAACTTTTCAGGTAGTTCCTCCATACGAGGCTCTTTATCGAGATTATGTAAAAATGCATTGTCTACAGTCATCCCTACTTTGACGGGGCTTGTGCAGTGTGTGACAGTAACAATCCTATCAAAGTCATACATGCATTTTTACTTACCTGGTCCATTGGCCAATGATGTACTTACCTGTTGTTTCGCTGCCTTTGCGAGATGATTCGATCTCTGGGATTTATTCCCGAACTATATTTGATGGCGAGGTGGTTCGACCTCTTGGATTCATCAATGCGAGATGCTTCGATCTCTAGGATTTATTCCCGAACTGAATTGATTTGAGGTGTTTCGACCACTAGGATTCATCCATGTGAGATTCTTCGATCTCTAGGATTTATTCCCGAACTAAATTGATTTGAGGTGCTTCGACCTCTGGATTCATCCCTACGAGATGCTTCGATCTCTAAGATTTATTCCCGAACTGAGTTGATTTGATGGCGAGGTGCTTCGCCCTAGGATTCATCCCTGGGAGATTCTTCGATCTCTCGGATTTATTCCTGAACTAAGTTGATTTGGTGGCGAGGAGCTTCGACCCATCGGATTCATTCTCTGAGAGATGCTTCGATCTCTAGGATTTATTCCCAAACTAAGTTGTTTTGAGTGATTCGACCCCTGAAATTCATCCCTTCGAGATGCTTCAATCTCTAGGATTCATTCCCGAACTAAGTTGAGTTAATGGAGAGGTGCTTTGACCCCTGGGCTTCATTCCTGAACCATGCTGGGTGTGAGATGCTTCGATCTTTGGGATTCATTCACGAACCATTCCAAGTGTGAGACGCTTTGATCTCTGGGGTTCATTCTCGAACTATTCCTGAGTGTGAGATGCTTCGATTTGTGAGGTGTTTCGATGATTGGGATTCATTACCGAATCCATTCCAAGTGTGAGATACTTCGATCTCTAGGGTTCAAACCCGAACTATTCCTGAGTGTGAGATGCTTCAATCTCTGAGATGCTTCGATCTCTGAGGTTCATTCCTGAACCATTCCAAGTGTGAGATGTTTCGATCTCTGGGGTTCATTCCTGAACCATTTCGAGTGTGAGATGCTTCGATCTCTGACTATGAGGCATTGGCATTTTGGTCCACTTGCGTGACTCTTAGATCCATTGGGGTTTTTTCTATGATGATGAGGTGCTTCGACATCTGGGATACATTCCTAAACTGTTGATAATGTGGGCCTCGACCCTATGATTCCTTCCTGAACTGTCGAATTGAAGGTGGTGAGGTACTTCGACCTCTAATCCGTCCTCATTCTTGAGGCTCTTTTCTCGTCCTCATTCCCGAGGTTCTTCTCCATTCTCCGAGTTCTTCTCCATTCTCAGAGTTTCTCTCTATTCTTGGAGTTGCTCATTGATAACGCCCAAATATGACTCGCGGTTATCGTAGTACATTTGGGGTGTCGATTCCACAGAGAGATGGTTACAGGAACTAATTCACTCAAACAAGAACGTTAACGGTAACTTAATAAATAAAACGATAAAAATTGGTAATTAAATTTAAGATAAATAAAATAATGAACAAATATTAAAAGATAATGGCAGCGAGATATGACAAAGCTTCGAGAATCCCTCTTGCATCGAACTCTTATATTTAGTTATTGATTCCTATTATTACACAATCAAAAGTTTCACATCCCAAACCAACAACCGAAAAATATTCAATTCTACGCATGATAAATTCTAAGGTAATTAATGATTATTTTCTCTATGTTAACAGCATACAAAAGCCATCGTTACGAGCTATCTAACGTCGACAATATACCCTCAGGCAATACTGCAGCAGATTACTAACATGCAAAACAACTTTACCCATCACAATTAAATTCGCAAACCACACATAGAAGAAGCATGACTGGATCTATATGGGATTTGACAAAATATAATTTCTGGATTAATAAATCGAAAAATAATAGAAAACAATAAATATTAATTTTATAAACGATAAAAAGGTTCGTAGGAATCAAAAACATAAATAATAAAAATCTAACACAAGAGTTCATCCCTAGCTTTGCCTAGGGGATTAGTTCCGACTGCTGGTTGAAGAAATAACAGAGATAGGATGAGGAATCATCAGATGAATCATTGTTTCTGATCCCGGGAATTTGCACAGCTCTGATTTCTTGTTGTTTATGTGCATAGAGCGCTGCTTCACGCCACCAGCCACTCTCTTATTTTCGGACGAACTATTGTATTTATAATAGTGTCAGGGTGTCATTAGGATTTCAGAAAACCCTAAAAATAGAGTCCTGGAATACGTAGGAAACTTTCCCGCAGCGCTGAAGCAATATAAATAGCGCCTGGGCGCTAAACTCTCTGGAAAATGGCATGGGCGGGTTGTGCTGCAGGCCATAAGGCGTCTGGCTTCTTCATTGGTGCCTTGGCGCCAATTTCTTCAAGCATTAGGGCGCCATGGCGCCAATTGTGATTAATGAATGGCGCCATGACGCCATTCTCACTGGTTCTTGTATGTGATTTTGGCGCCATGGCGCCAATACTCCTGCTCGTCCTGTGTCTGCCCAGAAGTTCCCAAAACACTTATAAATATTCCGGATTCATGTATTAATATTCCTACAAATAAAAATCACTAAATTATTGTAAATAATAAACATTTTTAAATTAATATAACAATAGATATTATGTACTAAAACATAAAATATATAACTAAATGCTTAACAATAAGCCTAGATAAGTGATGTTTTAATGTACATTTTCATGCACTTATCACAACCCCTAACCAGCTTATTGCTAGTCTCTAGCAATTCAAGCGTAAAATAAAATGAAAATTAAATAAATAAACTTTCTAAGCCACTTTCGTAGGGATCACGATTGCATTTAGCGTATGCAACAAGCCTTTAAACCCCTAGGTGTCCCTAGTGGACGAGTTATAGTCTCGTGAGCTACAGCGACGATACCCACAAACGTCATTCAAAACATACAATCATAAAAATAAAAATAAAAATCAAATAGTCCTAATAGTTTCACATAAGTTTGTCCTCAGAGAATGCATATTAATGAAACAATAGAACTTTCAAAGTACTCAACGTAACTCAAATCTAAATCTTTGAATAAATCATCTAGGCTAGACTCAACGTGTGTGTGTGCTAAGATTCGTTCACAGCTTTATTCCTAGGTAAGCCAACTCAATGATTTCGTATAAAAATCGGGGTCGATGGGTCTAACCAACCTAGATATCTCAATTAAGCTCTGTAGTTGCTTTATATGTGTGCTCAATATGGTATGATTTTTTTCCTTTTATTTCTCATCTCTTGTTGCTTTTTCTTTTGAATTTTTGGTTCAACACACCTACCCTTTAAGGTAGCATTTCTCCTCATGGTGGTCCTAATACTCGCTCATGGGTAGCTTCACGCTTATCGGTTATAGGTGGTTCAATTTCTTTCTTCAGAGACTTTTTTCTTTTATTTGCAACCATACCTTACGTCATAACACAAGTAAATCAGGATAGATATCTAAGCAAATGGTCATTCATCGACATACAATTTCTTTAACTAGTCATTTTGTTAACTACTCAGGCTTTCACTGCTAAAAACCAATAATTACGTGCTTACGAGTCTAACATAGATAAACTACTCAAGTCATCAGATAAAAGTACATTAAAGGACTTATCGTTTCTAAGATTTCATCCTAAACAAATAGTATCATCATAGGAACTATGTTTAACTATCAGGGACTAAAAGCAAACAAAATAATTTTTTATTTTTTAGATAATAATAAAATGTATTTATGACATGTATTATCATGCGCATGTATACACCCCCACACTTAAAACTTGCATTGTCCTCAATGTAAGATAAATATAAAGAAAAGGATTAAGGAACAACACTACCAGGCGTAGAGTTGATCAGGTTCCTACTGGCGAGACTTTGGTTGTGTGGCTGTGTAGGTTGTGCTAACTCCTGCATAAACACTCATGCAAACAGAAAAATAAACATGCAGTTAGCACACAATAAAATCAAATAAAACTAAATTAAGTAAAATAATGAAATATAGATGCAATGGTTGCCTCCCCGTTAGCGCTAAGTTTAACGTCTTCAGCCAAAAGCAAACATTGAAG